>JAMKQA010016859.1:0-25548 GCA_024699735.1 Posidonia australis
CCAACGGTCTGCCATTTTCTCCTGAAACGGTATACCGTTTTATGACGGTATGCCGTTGTTTCGCATTGTCTTCATTTTTTCATCTGCTGCGGAGTTCCCCTGCTTATGCCGTTTTTTTACTGAAACGGTATGCCGCTCCATCTACGGTATGCCGTTTTCAGTTCTTCTTTTGTTCTTGCGGAGCACCGTTGTTCATACCATCTTTCACTGAAACGGTATGCCGATTCTGACTCCGGTATGCCGTTTCTGATACTTTGAATAAACACTTGTATACAATTTGAAACTATACAGAAAACACTTAATCTTTTTCATCCTTTAATATTTATGAAAATATACACTCATAAGTAATCATCAAAATTAATACATTATTTCTAACACATACAAGTATATAAAAGTCAAGTTCTTGATTATAAAGAAGAGAATTAGATATCATTTAGTGTCTATTGAGCATATTGAAACTGATTCAATGCAAACTGATCTTCTTACAAAAACACTTCCCTCCAGTACTTACGAAGAACATATATTTAAGATGGATCTAATCAGTTCTTTTGAAGTTTTACTTTAATAGTTTAAATACTAATGTATTATGTAATAGCATGTTTGTTTAATGATCGTTGTTTAGTAGTTCTTATTTTATTTAAGTACTGAACTAATCTTTTATCGTTGGATAAATTAAAGAAAATAAACTTTACTTTTTATCATGACATTTATAAGTTTATTTATAAAATATTGATTACCACATAAGTTGTTCAATTATAACTTCGATCTTAGATATCTTAATATATGAAAGAGACTTATATTTTGACAATATATTACTGCTATGACTAGTATTTATAAAAGTTATTATTCTTGAATGAAGGTTAATATGTTCTGTTACGTAATTAAATAGTGATTTTTCACGTAAAGTTTTGTCTAACATAAAGTAAAATAAGTCAAGTGGGGATTGTTAGGCCCAAAGTCCTAATTTCCATCCTAATGTTACTTAACTAACTTAATGGATTGGCCTAATTGTGGGAAAATATTAAGTAAAATGGTACTAAAAGGATATTCTAATACAACTATGGAGTGTTCTACATAAATATTTTTTTTTTTTGAAATCAGTAAATATATATTTTTTCTCCCTGTGGTTCATGAGATTCGAACTTGGGAAGGAGGTGTGAGTTCTACTCTCCTAATGCTACATAAATATATCTCATATGTAGGATTTCAACGTAACAATCACACAAGAAACTCTACCTATTCTTGTTGCATATGAGAGACTCCCTCCATAGGAACAAAAGTAATTTGTTACGAGGATTGAACAAACGCTTCGTTATCAAGACAAATCGATATGGCAATGACAAGTAAGTCTCATAAAGTCTATCACACATTACTTTTGCTTAGAGCAAAACATAAATTGAGGTGTCTCATGATTATTATTTCTTCAAATTATCTTTTGCAAATAAATCCGTATAATTCAATTTATTGATTTGAGTCAATTAAGTGCATGCTCAACTTTATTGATTTTGAGAGATTATCTAGTTTTCAGAACCACAAACGAAAAGTTAATATGATAGTTAACCAATTGTCATGGTGCAGTTGACCAGAAAGAGTGGAAGTTACACCTTCCTTTCAAGTTCGAATCTTACGGACTGTAGGAGAAAAAATATAAATCTATCGATTTTAACAAAAAAAAAAAAAGTTAATACGATAGTTGATCATAATTTTTATTTAATTTAATTACTTCTTTTTCTTAACTCAAACAGGACTAAATATGAGATGTTTTTTTTTTTTTAGTAAAAGTTTAATATGTATTTCGTCGGCTTAAAGTCCGGTAAGAGAAACATAGAAATGTATGAGATATTACAGCAATATAAGGCAACAGTCCAAAAAAATATGTTCCAAGATTACACCGCCAACAGACATAACTGCAATTAAAAAGAAGAGCCTCAAAGGCCCTCAGGTGGCACATTGCCTCTTCCAAGGTCATCAAGGGACAAAGAATCGACACCTGGAGGCAGCCTGGAGGAAGAAGGGATGGAGAGGCTGGAAGAGTCATGTTGGGCAGAGATGGCTGTCATGAAAGACCTCATCTCATCCTTTTCGAAACCTGCCATAAGATTATCTATCCAAAGGTTCATAAAATAAATAATATCAAAACCTATGACATTCTTATCAAAACCTATAATCATAACCAAACAATACACGATTTTATAAATCGTGTCGTTCCTTTATGTGTAACACCTAATCTTCAAAGTCCAACTGATGTAAACTCTAATACTATTTATTACGATCTAAGTCCAATTAATATATAACAACATTAGACTCAACAATCAGACTAAAATGTTTAAGATGAAGTTAATACAATTGTTGATCCTAATATTTATTTAGTACACTTCTTTTGTTAAAGAAATGTTAGGCTAAGACGGAGATATTACAACTAATGTGACCACTTTACTGTTAATGGTTCATAATGAGAATTACTTTATTGTTAATGGTTGATTTTGAGAATTAGACATCCACAGTTCACGAAGATTTTGAGAGGATCCGCATCCGACAACTTGAATCTTATATTTGTCTTGCTGAGTTTTCAGCATCCAATTCTCCATCCAAAGTCTGGTACGTCAACCCAGACAACCACTCTGTAAAACATAAACCACAAAGAAAACCCTTACTACTAATGAAAAATGTATGAAAACAAAATATTTTCTTCTCTATTGTTGTTGCATCATTACTAGTGAATAATAATACAGCATCAGAAACCAACAGTGAGGCACATTTGATATCTAACAGGACAATTGAGTTTGCTGAAATCACTGCAAACCATTGCAGCCCTAATGAATGAAATATCCAAGCTGTACAGCTCTCAACAAAGATGATTGAACGCCAACAGTGAGGTCATCTCTTTCAATCTAGCAAATACTTGTAGTACAGTACATGATATATACATGACACGGCTATGACTCTCTCTCAATCAAAAGCCAAAGACATCCCATTTGAGATATCTCTCGAATTGCATTATCACATGTTCTTGCTTTGATTCTCTGCAACAATTTAATGAATTTGGTACATCCTTGAGAAAGTCACCAGGTAAACTAAATGGGATGAATCTATCCAGTCTGAGCTAACTTAGAGCAGCAACGTGGCCTGATGGGCACCTCTGCCGACGACACCTTCTTGTTCTTCCCCATGCCATTACGTTTCCCCCATCAATTTCCAGTTCGGTGTTGTTCTGCCTGGGTGGTGAATCTGCCTGAATTTCAATGACAGTGGTAGATGCACCTCTAGGCCGCCGTTGCCTCCCTCTCCTTGCCTGCAAGCTTCCTCCATTCCTACAACCATTTCTTCTTACTGCACCTGCCTGCCAAGATTGACCAGAGGCTTGCATCAGCCCCCCAAATGTTTGGAGATCCTCAGTCACCTCATGCCGTGACAATGAAGAGAGGCCTGGAAGGATGTCCTTCTGGAAGTCCCTCTTCTGCCGCCTCTTCTTACCTTGACACTTCCTGGTCTTGGTTAGAAGCATTGATGCAATACCCTTTTCTTCAGGCTTTTCATTATCTTGTCTAAATGGCTGAATGCAGTACTCCGACTCGGTCTCTGTCAACTTCAATGTCATGGACTCAAAAAAGTCCAGACCATCATCAAGATCTGAGCTCCTGTTAGTGTCCCCTTCCCCCCTAGTTGTGCCCATCGCATTG
The DNA here is from genome assembly GCA_024699735.1 of Posidonia australis. Taxonomy (NCBI): domain Eukaryota; kingdom Viridiplantae; phylum Streptophyta; class Magnoliopsida; order Alismatales; family Posidoniaceae; genus Posidonia; species Posidonia australis. The sequence goes on from JAMKQA010016859.1 coordinate 3,681, forward strand.
TCAGGATCACATACGTTGGAGATAATCACATCTGCAAACCAATGCAAGGTATTGTCAGCTAGGTTTATATCAGATGGCTGGGTGGTCACAGCATCTGAACATCTGCATATATCAGATGACATGGCAACAATAGTCTCTGCTGTCATTGTAATAGTTGCCTCATCGAGTTCTTCTATTTCCTTTTGATCCATTTCTCTGCTGTCTGGGGTTTGAACATGTCTGAGTAGGTTATTTCCTAATATATCTGCTTCTGGGGCCAAACAATCTACTGCCTCAGAAATGACAGCTGCTTCCAAGTCAATCCCTAAATTGGATTTACCAGCAATATTTTGAGTAGATTGTGTTGATGGAAGCAGTGCCACTATTGATTTTGTTTGATCCATGACTTCTGCCCCAGAATTCAAATCAATCTGCTCCCTAAAATCAAGAGTGCTGTCCCTAGCACCACTTGTGGAAACCGCCTCATTAGCTATCCTCTTTTCCATACTGGAAAGCTTGACTTTGCAGGATGTATTGTCTGAGGTCCTTTTAAAACCATTACTAGCAGAAAAGTCCTGATGTGTTGTGCAATCAGTACCCATATAACATTGCTGACTCTTATCAAGAATTGTAAACCCAAGGATCTTTTTAGCACAAGAGCTGCTAGACACCTCATTCTTGTCAACCCTGGGCTGCATAAGGTTTTTTGTTGTTTTCCTCTTTTTGAATTCTTGATGCTCTACATCATATGCAGACGTCAAGTGAGGATAAACCTGACTAGGATCAATAGCGAACTTTGCACTTTCATCGTCCAATTTTCTAGCAGGTTCGTTATAATATGGTTTTGATTTGAGCCATGATATTCCTCCCAGTGAAGCTCCACTCCAGCCTTTAGATTCATTGCAAAATGTACTTTCGGAGGGAGCAAATCTATAACTAAAACCATTAGGTGGTCCAATATTAAACTGTGTATCCTTTGCATTCTTCACACTGGTGCCATGATCCTCAAACCTCCCATAAACTGAATGATCACTACGGCAAACCTTTGCTTTGTCAAGACTGATTGCCGGTAATTGTGAATTTGATGGACCATTGGATCCACATTGAAAATCATGGAGGAATCCATTTAGATTAGGAGAGGCTTCATTTCTGAAACTTTGGTGAGGTGTCGAATCTCCATTATATTTATGCTTGTCAAGAGTGTTGCTTGAGCCATGAAATGATGCACTTGAACCCCTGCTTTGCATATCCAGTGTAGAAGGCATATTGAAATATGGGAATGCTTGAGTGGCAGCTGGAAGGTGGGTCAAGCCATTCAGAGGGCTCCTCCATGAAGAAACTGAGGATGCCATCCTAGCAGATGTTGGAGGAGATGGCATTCCTTCACAGTTTTTACTGTAAAACTCAGGAAGACTTTCGGATGTTTTGCTATAGCAAATTGGCTTTCCTTTTAACCATGATTCTCTGTCAATCGGGCAGGATAAAAGAGCCGGTAACTCTTGATATTTCTCGAGTTTGTTTTTCTCACGTTCAAACAATTCTGGCATTTTGTTTCCCCAGGAACTTGGGCGAAAAGAATTCAAACTAGCCGTTGTTTGCCCTGTAAATATGAACGACATGAAATTTGTGCTAGCATGAAATTCCACATCTTAAATGATAGAAATTAGATCATTTACTGATCTCTCAAGTATAGTGTAGGACTGTAGGTTGGCAATTATAAAATTCTAGTGACAAGAAAAAGTGTATTAAAGATGATCTCAGCCCCAGTAAATCTAAAATTTCTAAATAAAGTGCCATAACAAAAAGGTTTGTAGTTTGCACTAGAAAAATGTTCACACTACAAAAATACCCAACATCTGATGCAAATCCAAATCCAAGATGAATGGGGATTCATATAAGAAGAATGGTAAATCTTTAATTTCTCAAGTTCTTGCACCAATACTATTACCATATAGACAAGCATGTCATCAAGTTTTATAAGATTGTTAGTTTTTACGTTAATCTAGCTATTTGTAGCCCTCCATGCAAGATATGTAGTGCATATATGGAAATCAATTTATCATGTGGACAATATTGCTGGTAACCTTACCTACAACCTCTCACTACCTACATCCTCTGGCTTGACTTGGAAAATAATGAGCATGTTTGACATGTTTCATTAAAACTGCAACTCTCAATTAACACTATAATATGAGTACTAATGGGATCCTTACCTTCGTTAGCAAAGAATTGCCATTCCTGCCTCTTTTCGTCTTTTTCTAATTCATGTAAGTGTGAAGAAGTTACATCATCTCTATCCATATCTTTGGAAAAACCTTTCTGTAGGTTTTGAGAAACTGAAAGTAATCTCAGAGATGGCTGATGCGTTTCAATCTTTTCATGTTTAACTGTCACGTCTTGGATTTTGGACGAACATAAAATTGCCACATCCTCATAACAGACTTCACTAGCAGGCTCATTCAAGTCAACTAACGAACAGGATTTCAGACATTGTGATTTTATGTCTTCATTCCGAATTTCTCTGTCGGTAGTATTTTCACCAGTGCTGAGAGTGAGTTTTGCATCATTTGCAGGTTGAAAATCAGTGTTGATGTTGGAGGAATTTGAAGCCCCAAAAAATGGCATGGTGGTATTTTGTTCCTCTGTTTTTGGTCCGTCTTTTTCGTCGATATATGCAACAGGAGGAAGTTGCAGGTCAATCATATCCCTAGCACACTGCCTACTTCGAGAGGCACAACGATTCTCAGCAGAAATTGAAGTAGAATGCTTGCCACTACTTTTTGAAAATTCCAACAGGTTTCCTCTGTCATCAGCTCCATAATCCAAAGGCCTACTACAACTGTCCTTAGCCGCTAGCGAATAAGGAGACTGAGACATATTTGACATGCACTTGGATGGAAATTGAGTTGAATATGGACTTGACTGTGATGCCTGAACTTGCAAGGAATGACCACACACATTCACTGCAAGTGAACGAGCTGGCTGTGATCTTATTGTTGAAGCATTGGATAGCACATTTGCTGATATGGGACTTGATTCTGACATCTGAACTTGTAAAGGATAACTACATTGCTCTTCTTGCTTGAGCTCGTCCATCAAGTGTCTTTGTATTCTATAAACACGGTGAAGTTCATGGACCTAGTACAGCATCATATAAAGTTCAAATATCAACTTCACCCATGATTAGATGTCGCAAAAAAGATAAATATTAAAGACTGGAAACAAGTTAAAATCAGAAAAAGCTGGAAATTCCAATAAAAAACTTGAAGAAGGAATTATATCTTTCAAGTTTACCTGTTTCTTGAATATAGCTTCATGCTTAAGCATTGTTTGCTTTAATTTTTCTGTATCATAATCCAAATATCCATTCGCTCTCTTTGGCATGAAGCCATTATATAATTGCCCATTCAGCACTGTGTCTTCATAAAAGAGAGACCAACCATTCTGTGTCTCCTCGTTAAGGTTCCTCGTGAAGTAATAGCCTGGAGGATAGGTTTCACATTGCATCTTTGTCCCCATTCCTGAAATAGTGAAATGGCTTTTCACATGAAGCAGAAAAATTGTTTTAGTTAGTTTGAGAATAAAAGGATATTCTTTTAATAGCACAACTATGCTTTCAGAATGTCTAGTATGGTGATTTTGTGAGACACAAAAGAAGGTGGAATCTTTAAGAGCATTATTACAGTTGTCCTATAAAGTTTAAGGATGTCAGCGGCGTTATGCAGAAGAGAACGTTCTGCTATTCCAGTGCAAATGTCATTCTTGATTATGTCCTCCAGATATGTAAGTTGAGAGTGTTTTCCATGGAGAGGTTAGGAAATTAGATCGAAAGAAAGGTTGGATATATTCCTCCGCTAGGAATTTAGGATGTTACAAATTATGAATGTTATACATACAAAAATGAAGAAGAAACATTAAAATCAGTTGAAATGCTAAGAGTAGGAATCTTCTATGGAAAATATAGATACTCTGCATGAAGAGCAATATCAGTGAAAATCACAATCCCTGCATAATATCAGATGAAATGAAATCAAAGGACAAAGTTGTTTTCCCAGACACTGACTATTTTCGTTCAAAGACCAAGGGAACATGTATTTGGTCACAAGGCAAAGCCTAGCACAAGTCACATTCCACAATAAGACACAAAAGTAGCAGCAGTATTAATCACAGATCATCAAGCACAGGAATCCATGCAGCTGCAATTTTCTTATAAAAAATTGAATTTTTGAAGAAAAGCAGCTGCAATTTTTCTTATAAAAAATCACACGAGGAAACCCCGATAAGCATCGAACTGAACTCGGAGCATTTCATTGAGAAAAAAATTACGCACCCAAATACCCAAAACCATCCAGAATCACATTTCCAGAATGCAAAACCACTCGTACACTGAAAATTTGAAACCGAACAGCAAAAGCAACCATCAAAATCCAAAACAACAAGCGAAGAGAAAAAGACATCAGAGAGAGAGAGAGAGAGAGAGAGAGAGAGAGATATCAACACATGAATTTACCTCAAACCCACATCACCAATCATCAATTCTTCCAACCCAACTGGCAAAGATTCAACAGCAGAGCCCAGAGGAGTCAAAAACTCAGCAACCCAACTCCCCTTTTCACGAGAATTCTCGGTCTACCAGTAGTCCAAGAACCCGCAGCCACCAGGCAATCAACACCGAAAGCTCCACGCCAGAAACCGACAAGCCCACAGGAAAAAAAAGAGGGGAGGCAAAGGTGGGAGAGCAATAGAATATAATAACACTAACGGATCAAAAGGAAATGCCAGAAGAAGAAGAATAAAAGAGAAGTGGTGGGTGTCCTCCTCTCTCCAGAGTCCAGACCCATTGGAAGAGGTTGTAGACGGAAGCCTTCAGATCGACATCAGATGTGGAATCTGTTGCCTCCGATCTGCTGGGTCCAGCCAGAGGAGGTGGTGGTGGTGGAGGGAGGGGGAGAGAGATCCCATATAAGAAAATCTCCCCACTGGAACAAATAACCAACCTTCCAAGAACAGTGACAAGAAGATGAAATTTGTCAATATCTGGTCTTTTTATTTCTCTCTCTCTCTCTCTCTCTCTCTCGCTCCCCACCCCCCCCATCTTTAAGTTCCCACTGATGTTCCTGCATTTTCCTGATCTTCCTTCTCTTTCTTTTTCTATTTCCTTTATTGGGTCTCGGGTTTTTAGATTTTTGGAGATTCTCTCCACCTTCCTTGCTTTTTCGGTGCAGAAAACAAAACCCACAAAGGAAATCTAATATTTACACCACCCACCTGCTTTTCTGCAGCAGCAAGACAGTAATAGAAACACCCACCAATCCACGCAAAACACAGCTATGCCTTATGTTGTATTTTTCTTGGGGTCTATAACAATTACCATCAAACTTCTTTTTTCTTTTTTCTTTTTAATTATAATCGAATCTAGTTGCTATTTAAGGTTTCCTATCTCTCCATCGGGTCGGCTTCGCGTCACTATTTCCATGCAATTTTTATTAGTATTTATATACTTAGAATAGTGGCAATGCGTATGGTGATGTGGTCCACCGTGAGAAATGGACTGCTAGGAGATACATGGGTAGCACTTGATAGAATGCCATTGTACTTTGCATATATTTACAATACTAGGGCTAAGACCAGACTAGTGTGAGTATATAAAAAATGGGCAGTTTAAAGTACTTATTCTAGTTTTATATATGGTTACTCCCACTGCTCCAATCACTCTAATGTTTCAAGATTATTATTGTGGTATTGAGAATTTGTTAGGTGAGGAGGAGAGCTTGTGAGGGGGGATAATATTGTTGGTGCACACCCCCCCACCTTCTTTTTTCCTGATGGCATAATTTTGATCCATCCAAAGCGCTTAAGTAGATTAGTGTGGGGGTTGGTTTACATTGTATGATCCTCTATTGATCTTCGTAAAGTTGATACAAATCTTACCAAAGTGGTCCATCCCTCTTTTCCATTCATGAAAAATGTGTGAAGGCTCTAAACTACCACTTGAGTTGTAGGTCAAGAGATTATTGTTTATATAAATAGTGATAAATGACAACTGTGAGAAGTAAACCATGACAATGACTACCTAAAACCCTTCATCCATGGTTTTGTATTTATGTATGACTTAAACTTGGTCTATCAGAACACCTTCCACTACTAGACTAAAATAAATGATTCTTCAGAGCATGCCATTGTCACTGTCATCAGTTATACAGTCTTGGATTGGATTGGATGGATGGATGATGATGATGAAGTTAGATGCAGAATCTTTAGCACAAATTGGTGATGGTGGAGGAAACATTTATAGAAATCTTTGAATGCTTCATTGTGAATAGGTGCTTGGGATCGGGCATAGAAAGAAAATAATATCTGGTCATCATGGCTGCTAAGTTTCAATCAGCTTACACCCTTTTTTGGTAAATTTCCGTTCCTTAACACTGGTCCTCTTGGATAACTGAGCACAAGGTAAGGAAATTGACTAACATACGGACTTGGGGTTGAATGGCTAGCATTGCCATTTTATGGAAGCACACGTTATCCTTAAATGTTGGATCCCACAGATCTAGCAGACGTTTTCAGTCCATTCCACTCCTCCCAATCCACCATCCTCAGGGCAATCACCAGGCGCACTGTGAACAGTTGTAGAATGGGCAGTTTCACATCCAAATTATCCCAAGAGTCTGCATACTGAGTATGGTATACAAATACAGTGACAAGGGAAACATTGGCATTCATTGCTTGGGCCATAATGTATGGTCCATTTATTACCCCCTTTGCGGAACATGGGTGTGTATTTTCCAGACCCTTGTTATGAAAGCAACCGTAGTTGCATCGATCCCCTGACAGACCACTTCAGTGCATCCATGTGTAGGTGAACAGGATTGAGATGTTCATAATAGCATTTCCGATGAGAAACGGCACACACCACGTATTCTGGAGCCAATTGTTGATCCACTTTGGACTTCTGCTTCTTCCCTCACTGTTAAATACAGTAAAGTGGGACACATTACTGGTACTTTCTTCCATCTCAAATTGGAACTCTGCAGTTTGGGATTTTCTGAAGTTGGATTTTTTTTTTCCCCACATTGGTTTGTTAGGATTTGGATCTAGTGAAACCCCATTGTGCAATAAATAAGCAATAATTAAGTTGGTGGACATCATAGACCACAGGGAATTGGGTGCTTTTAGCAGGTTTTCTCTTTGATAATCGTGTAGTTTTAGATTAATCTTTTTTTTTTTTTAAATTTCTTTTTATATAATTAGATTAATCTTTTATTAAAAAGTGTTTTATTAATCATCCAAGGCCTTGTTTGGGAATTGATTCTTGCTCTATAAGTATATTCTATGGAATCAAATCCCCAGAACAAAATCCTAACTTTGAAAGCTCACTTTCTGAGCTTTTCTCGGAATTTGAGTTTCCCATAATCGATGCAGGTGCTCTCAAACACACCATAAGACTCTTTCTACCATCTATGATTTTGATACGAGGACTAGTTGCAATCAATTTATAAACTGACATGATCCACGTAAAAGGTAGAATAAGGTGTTTGCCATTTCATTAGTGCTTACAAGTTGTTATACTATGAATTCTGAGGAAGCAACGTCTGAAAATATTTCTAAATACCTCTTATGCAAACAGCTTTTTCTAATGATCGAATCTGATTCTTGTCGTGCACTGGACATCTGTTGTGAAATTCAAGTTTGGCTTTAACAGAGGGAGGAAAGGAAGGAAGGAAAAACAAAAAACAAAAAAAACAATCTATTTTGCTTGTGAATCTGTTGGGATGCAACTAAACAAAACTGCAACCTTGAAACGAGATTTCCATGTTCCATCTTTGTAATTATTATTCTGTTCCAAATGTAACCTTACAGAAGTAGTTATGTCACACTTATTGTTGACTTGCCAATATATGTCTGCCAGTTGTGCCGGTTGCAAAATCTAAAGCTTATGAACAGTGGAAGCATGGTTTCGGGAAAGATCCAATTCAACATTTTGATGAGTATGATTAGAGAATTGATATATGATCATCGTAGTGAGCAGGGGTGGATTTAAATTTTCACAGCAGAATAGTACCAACTAGATGAAAAGATTCTACCTACTAAAGTCTTGAAATTTGCACATGACATGAGCTCTGGAAAACAAGCAAGAAGACAAAAAAGCACCTCTGCGTTCGTTACCAACGCAAGTCACTCCAGAGCATCAAATTCACTTGACCCCCTACCATTAACTATTCCTTACCATTCTCATGCAATACCTCAACCGTACCATAAATTAAACATTATTGTTTTTTCTGGATTCCTCGTCATTAAATTTATGCTCTTCTCAATCCAATCCACGCACCACCCAATTGTTATCTGTAAGAAGTTTTAATTATGGGCCCGGTTTGCAATACGTCAACTGTACCATAAATAATAGACCCAAAAAATCTTACCTACACGAGATTTTTTTTTGGTTTTTTTTTTCCACTTTCGACAATAAATAATAATGACAATAAATAATAATGATGGTTTTTTTTTTGTTTTTTATTTTAAGGATCTTACCTTTTTAGCTGCAGTGGCAATGCTGTCATTTCAGATGATTGATGAGGTCAAATGGGTTTTGTCCGTACTTGTTATTCCTATCTGTACCTGTCCAGAGCTCGAAATCTTCTGCGTGGGCCCCAAAATCAATCTGCCGCATTGAAAGATGAATCTTCGGCTTTGGATTTTGTTTCTGGATAGTCCAAATTGCCCCCTCCTTCATGTGTTTTGATATAAATGGACCTTGGAATTATTTTTTCATTTTCTTTTTTGTGAAAAGAAGTGATGCCCTTGCTGTTCTCATTGTACGCATCTTGACATTTACATTTTTTTTTTTTTTAATAATCTGTTGACATTTACATTTTCGAAACTAGATCAATTATAACTTAGCTTAGTTAAGTAGAAGTTGCAGTTGTACAGCTTTCTCCCAGGTTTAGATTCCATGACAAATGGATCCAGAAGTTGGTGTGGACTGGGCCAACCTACCATGTTACAAAAAAAAATCATTTCCAAAATTATCTCTCAACTTCTAAACTGTAACCAGAAATTAACTAGACTATTTTGATATCACATATCCGCCAAGGTCCAGATCACAGTGTCATCAACCTACAACCAACGTAGTTAAATTTTGATTCGCTTAATGGTCTACAACATAGTTAAATTTTATAATTTTTAGAGTATATTTTATTATTAAATGAGTCAATTAATTTTAACTGTTAAGATTTGCTACATCTTAGGATCATTGGACGACGGGATTAGGATTATCAGATGGTAATGAAAATTTAAGTATATATATTATACAACATAATAATGAAACCCATAAGGTGAATTTTTTAAAGTTATATTAAAAAAAAGAAAAAAGAAATAGTGTGCCGACAACCAACAAACACTGTTGTAGGCTGTCCTACAACAACATTAGCCTCTACGAATTTATTGGTGAAGGCAAAAATCAAATAACTTGTTAAGTTTATAATCTATCTTAATTGATAAACAAAATTAATTAACATTCTAATTTAGTAATATTATATGCATTTTTATTTGGTACTTTTCACAAACACTTTGGTTTGAAACATTTTGTATATTTTTTGTTGTGATCTAGATATTTAGATAAGATTATGTGGCAATGGTACAAAATGGATATGTCATGTAGTTCTGCTTTTAATTTATTTCGAAGAGAACTTTAAAGTTGGTTATGCTGCTTATTTACTTCTTTGCATATGGATGTCGTTAAAGTTTACAATAAATTACAAGATTTATGTTTATATTGGTCCAAGACAACCTATAACCAACCAAAATTTAAGTCTTTCATGGCTTTGTCTTCAGAATAAAATTTTTGGAAGAGATAGGATGACAAGGTGAGGAAGTGTTTTTAATATTTTATTAAGTTGTCTGTACATTTAAGGTTCTCAATTTTAACTTACAAAATTGATATGGTTTCTAATTGCATGTTTGAATGCTTTGTCATTAAATTTATATATTATTTACATCTTATTTGCTTGATATTTTAACAATTCGTATTTAATATCAGAGTATTCATGATTTATAATTAGTATATATGCAAATTAGAATTGAAGTTTAGTTTTACTTTGAGATTACTAAAGTTCTTCTTGCAACTTTGATAGGTGATCTTTGGACTTGTGTCATTTATGTTTGGTGCTTATAATTTCTATTGAAATTAAGATTTACTTTATTATATCTCAATAAACAACTAGACAACTACATGACTTATAGGTTAATCAACAAATCATAGTTATGGTTGTTTATTATTCTCCGACTAAATAAGACATATAAAAGGTGTATCATGCAATCTCTTTTGATATTTATCATTATTATTATTCATTTCATAGTTTCAACTGTCTCACATAGAATATTAAGCCTTTTGTTGCATAATAATCATGTCTTTTTTCCCTTGTAATCTTCTTGTCATAGTTAGAGTTTTAAAAATCTTTAAAAATCATCAAGTTCATGTTGATTCGACCAGTTATTGCTGAAATACTACTTTGTAAGTTGTGTACCTGTAGTATAATAAACTTCTAATCACTAGATTAGGCAAATTAAGTTAGAGCTAGCCACCAAATCCACCCTAGCTTGGTCTAAAAGATCTTAAATGTCTTTGTCTAATCGAGTTAGACCCACTTGCTTTGTGGGATTCTCTACCTTAATGGATTGAATTGATCAATAAAGATTCACCCTTAAGTTCTCAACTTGGCCCATCTATAAATAAATCAGGTAAGGTTGGATTTGATAGCTTACTCCATATATAATTATATTGAAGCACATAATTGATTGAATATTATAAGATTGTTTGAATAAGACCATTCACCTTTTTAATTTGGTTGTTGGAAACATTAAGTTAATAAAAAAAGATCGTCCTTAGGGAAGATCCAATAAAAAAAATTCATTATATCTTATTCTAAAAGTATTCAGTTTTGTAGGATACCTCATAAGAATAAATGATAGGAACAATAACTCTGTTTCATTTAGAACAGATTATAAAAATATCTCTTGACTTGAAATCCAAAGTCTATATCATATAAGTAAATTTGTTTTTCATCATTCAATGGGCATCTTCTATTTCATAGAAATTGAGAATAATATAGCCTTTACATAAAGGCCAACCTTAGGGGGTACAAACTAATAGAAATATCCACTCAATATTTATATCTATATCCATTTTTGAGGGGACACAAATATTTGTATCCACCCATGAGCAGATATGGCTATGGTGTTTTGATTTTGAGAGGATACATATACATATATTTACAGATACGGATACCTGTATATATGGCCCTATAATATTTTATTAATTATATAAATTATAAGTAATAGAAATCTTGCAAAAAGATCCTTAGAATTATTGAAGTTTACTTTCTAAACCTTTTATTATTTAAAAATTATAATAATATCTCCAATACTATTGAAACTTGTCGTTTCTAATTCTTAAAAGGTTCATAAAATTATAATTAAGTTTCAAAATTTACTAAAACTTACTTTTTTGTTCTTGATATGTTCAAAAAATTAAATAAGTTCTCCAAAATATCTAGAATTGTTTCAACTTGTATTAACTCTATAAAATCTAGACAATTACATAAAATACATACAAGTATTGAAACTTTCTTCTTTACTTTACTTGTTTAGCATCATGCTATGCTTACATTAAAAAAGTCTCCCTAACTCAAAGTGAAACATCAAAGACTTGAATACAAAACTTCATCTTTTTTGTAAACGATAATTGATATATATTACATTCAAACACTTGACTATGAGAAACTACCACTAAGTGATGTAATATATATGATGTTCGTGGAAATCGAACTCTCGACCTCTCGTACAACCACAAAGAGACTTCACTATTAGATCAAGTGACTGTAGACCCAACTGATAGTCTAATGGAAGGTGGTTGATAGTTTACTGCAATTAGTGATACGATCCTACCTATTAATTTTCACTTAAATTTCATGCACTATATGTTGCGAACAGCAACAAATCAACCCCAACTCATCAGAGACACACTTGAGTTAGCAACAACAAATAAGTAAACTGCAACTGCATTCCCTTTCCATCATCATACAAGTAAATAAAAGCATCCAACACCTGCCTCTCAAACAAAACGACCACATGGGTGTGATTTGTCGACCAATTTATCGAACGCCCTCGCCTTCCTCACCACACGATCCTTTGCCCCACGATCCCCGTAACGTCCTCCCACATTCCCGCCCTCCCCACGCACCTCTCCACCACCCCACCCCCGCAAGCCACCATGCGCCAGCACCCACCCGCCACCTCCTCCCTGAGCTGCTCCCTCTCCCACCCGCAGCACCCGTCGAAGAACCGGAACTCCTCCGCCCCCGCCACGCCCCTCTTCACCATCTCCGCCGCGCACCCCACGCTCTCCTTCCCCCCGTAGTACACCCCGTCCATCACCTCCTCGAACACCCCGCTCCTCCCCACCTGCCTGTTGTTGGCCACGAGGAACACCCCGCCCTCCACCGGCCCTCCGAACAGGAGCGGCCGGTCGGAGAAGACCCCCCGGCTGTCGAGGGGGGTGGACTTGGACTCCTTGATGGACATGAGGGAGGGCCGGTTGAGGATGACGCCGGTCGGGGTCGGGGACGTGGTGAGGAGGAGGACGACGGTGCGCTCGAAGATGTGGACGCCGTCCAGCCTCGGGGAGGCGATCAGGAGGCAGCCCTTCTCGGGGGTGTGGAGCGGATGGGCCCATCTGTCGCCGGCGGGGAGCGGGGGCGGGTTCGCCGCCAGGACGGAGGATTGCTCGGCCGCCACGAGGCGCGCGCGGAAGGTGCGCCAGTCGCTTTGGAGGGTGACGTCGGCGGCGTCGTCGTTGGATGGAAAGCTGCCACCTGAGAATATTTTTCATGCTTGGCTGTCAGTGGAGTTGTGAAACATCACTACTTCTAACACCAATATCATCACAACCCTTGGAGATTTTAGTGGAAACAACACCAAATTTGCTATGCTGAGAAGATTGTTTGTTGCATGGAGTTGATTTTTTTTGGTGAGAAAGTAACGATACTTGGTACCCAATAGCATCTGACATCTACTGGTGTCTCCAAATTTGCTAAAGATGATTGTACCCTTTTTTTCTTCCATGAATCTAAAAATGATTGTACTTGAGATGGAGTGAAGTACTCACATGTTATTGCAGGGAAGTTGGCTACTCCACCACCACCACCACCACTTCTTCTGCACGAGTGCTGAGATGATCTCCTCTTAGGTAATCTGATCTTGACTGGGTGAACAAGGTCTAGAGTTTTGCTGTAGGATTTTGAGGCGCAGAAAGAAGAAGCTTCCATTGCTGCACTATAACTACTGAGTTCTCTTTTTGTTGTGGCTGTTGGTGGAGGAGGAGGGCAAGCAACAACAGAGGACCATAAAAATAAGAGCATGGAAGCACAAGAAAGCTCAGAGCCTAAACCATTCCTTCCTCCAACTTTGGTGCCCACCTCACATTTCGGATTACGTTGGAAAAGCTGCAGATGAGAATCCCACGTGTGTGGCCATGGGCTATTTCCTTCTGCTCCCTGTGGGTTGGGTATTAGCTTCCAAAGATTGGGAAGGAGCTCTTTCTTCAAATGGACCATATGGACCCCTTGTGGCCACAAAATAAGCAGATTATATTGAAAAAATTTAAAAACAAAAAGAATGTGAACTTCTATTTGAATCCCAAAGATTACTTAACCAATAAATTGCACCATAATAGACCCAATCGGACTTGACTACGGGTGTGTCCAGGTCCAATCTTGGATCCAAGGATTACTAACAGTCTAAAACCACAACACTGATATTTGGTTCCTTCCTAAACAAGACTAATCTTGTGCAGACTCCATTAGAAGTTTAGAACACCCACTTGTGTTGAGTCATCCTGTGGATAAATAAATAAATAGCAAAAAAAGGTCACACCATATAGACTGTTATTAAAACAGATGACATATTCAGATTCCGTATAGCAGCAAGGAGATGTGTTTCCTTCAAAAAACTAAAACCAGATATATCAATAAAAGAACCTTAAAACATGGATTCTCTTCAGTAAAAAGCAGCAATAGCAATGACCATCCGAGTTGTCCAGCTGGTTCATTTTTTTTGTTCCTTTCCAATATTTCATTCAGAAAGAGATCGTTTAAAAGGTCACATGTTTAAAAAGAGTATGTACAGAATTTGTATGAAGTACATAGTAAGTATTTACAGCATTTGGGCTAGAGTTCTGTGGATTATAATATATTCTTCCAATGAGGATGACGAAAAAGAGCTCATAGTAATCCAAAAAAGGCAAGAAGAGACCATGATGAATCCTCAATAATGGCAGCACCAATGCCTTCCAGTGTGGGAACACAAGGCTGTTCAAAACTCAAAATGCAACTCTATTGCCACGTTTTACATACCTGAGACCAAAAAACAAAAAACACCCTACGTTTACAAGGGAATGACAATGAAACAAATGGCAGAAGGGGAGATAGAACAATAGCATTTGCATTGTAGTTTTGAAAGAAGAAAATAAGGATGTTCCGAGACCATCACACAAACTGTCAGCATACAAACAAGATTATATAGTTCCGTTAAATATTTGAGATTTATTACATAATTTCCATTGGAGTTAACAACTAAAAAAAAGAAAAAAAAACTAAGAAAATTAAGAGAAATAAAATAATGCAGCCAGCAGGTATCAAACAAGGCATTTTTACAAGTGAAAAGGTGGTTTGAACAATAATTATTAGTCCATCAATAGCTTAATTCCACTATGTGAAGTAAGCAACATGAGTATATCTCCGCATTGAGTTTTGTTAAGTGATTGAATGATTTTCTGATTTAGGAATATCCTTAAGTCTATTACTTCATAATCGAATAATGGATAGAAAAAGGTTTTGATTCATTCAAATTAACAATGTCAAGTGCAGTCCTAGTGTTACTGTTATGAGTTTAAGGGCATGGGTCATGTCTCATATAGAAGCATAATCATTGCATTAAACATTATCATGGAAGTTACTGTAATTTGTACCAATAACAATGTAAAAAAGCAAACTTAACAGGTTGTACGGCACCTGTATTTTCCAATACATCACGTTATTGTAGAGCAGCATCAGACCATGTTATTGTAGTGTATGCAAACTCAACACCACTTGAGTTTGAATACACTCATCATAATGTGTACAAGGTTTCTGTTTTCCCTTTTTAGTAATTTGGCATGTAAGCACGTGCATATGTTATGTTCATGGTAAATAGTAAAAAAAAAAAAAGGTAGTTTAAATATGAACCAGATAGATCCTTCAAGAGCACTATACTTAAAAATTAGGATTTCTTTTAGCCAATTCAGAAAAAGCGAATTTGGCACAAGATAATTCGTAATGAACAAAAAAAGGAATGACTATGAAATTGAAAGTTCAACAAGGAATAAGAAGAATTTCAAATACTTACAGTTTGGCCAATTGCTTGTTCTAAGCTTCTTGCTTCCAATCACGAGCTTAGAGGTCTCCTCCATAGGTTGCCTCTTATATTCAATGGCCAACATCCCAACGCGAGCAAGGTGTTTCTTGCCAAGACGATGCTGATTCAGATTGTTTTGATTCATGCATGGGATGTCACACTCTTCACACCAAAGAACACCCTCACCCCTCCGAGTTTTCTTCATGCCATACATTGCTAGGATGTTGTCCTTGTGTCTTTTGCCTTCACAATGTTGCTTGTGATTACGAAAGTTCAAGCTAGTCACATTGCAAATGTCACACTTATACTCTCGATGTGGTTCTGAAGGGGCTACATGATTAACTTTTGGCGAAGGCCTCCGATTGTATAATTGACTAGAAGGATGTTGATCCTGTGACTGTCGAATAGAAAACTGTTTATCTGGTAAGTGTTGCAGTGAATATTGTGGTTTCTGTATCTTTGGCTGCAATGGATGTTGCTTGTCATGAAGACCGTGTTGGGGCAATTGAGTGCTAAATTTTGGCAATAATAGTGGTTGTGTGTCAGTTCTTGCAGATGCTTGGGCATCTGTGCTTCCAGATGGACATTTTCCATAAACACTTTTTAGGCCTGATGGTTGTTTCTGGGAGAGCTGTCGCTTGCTGTGAGAACCCTGTTGGGACATCTGAGTGTTAAATTTAGATGATGATAGTAGTTCATTGTCAATTCCTGTAGATGCTTTGGCAAAAGAACTTCCAGATGGACATTGTCCATTCACAGCAACCTTATTAAGGTCTGATGTTTGTTGCTGAGAGAGCTGTTGCTTGCCGTGGAGACCTTGTTGGGACATTTGAGAGTTAAATTTCAATGTTGATAGAATTTCTTTAGATGATTGATGCAATGGACTTCCAGGCGGATTTTTCCTATCCACTACCACTCTATTTTGGTGTAATGGTTGTTCCTGTGGTTTTCAATAAAAAAAGCTGAACTGTTAAGCATAAACAATAAACAGAGCATTGGTTTGGCTACAAATGTCGGTACTCGTAGAATGTAGTGAAAAGTTGAGAGATTGCAAGAAATATTGAACAAGAGAAGAATTTAAACTATGATTTAATATGAAGAACAAATACAAACCAACAAAGAAGGTATAGTGGAAATATATGAATCAGTTTAAGATTTTAAGGTAAATTGCAGTAGCGACATAAGATTTAGAAGATAAGTGCTTTTTTTGTCTTTTAAAGGCCATGGAAACCCCTCTCCCACCAAAGTTGAGAACCAGACACGGTAGTGGAAGGACAAAACCCTGAAGTGATATAGAGTCACATAATATACCACCTGATAAATAGAGAATTCGAACCTGGGGCTCAACGAGATCCAAGCCTTATTCCCCCACTCCCAACCATCAAATCATGCCCTTGTAGATAAGATATGTGTTATTTTCACTCTGTAATAGATTAGGCCCTGCATTTCATGCAAGTGCTACTAGTGCTGTGGGAAATGGATGATTGTAACGAGAAGGCTATGACACTTTCTCACAATTTTGTGTTAGGTTTGTGAACAAGTTTCTGAAGATGGACAATGTATATTTCATGCAATGTGGTGAAGTTATTGATGCAAACAAAAAACAATTACCTGAGATTTCGTAAGAAATTCAGTATCCTGATGTTGAGCATGCCCCTTCATCTTTCTCCTGTATTCGAGTTCTCTTCTAAGTGCTTCCTCCCAGCTAATTGTCCATCTTTTTGACACCTCATTACCCTGTTTACTTTCAAATTTTCAGTAATGTATTGCAAGCAAGTCCTTTCTAAACCAGAATTGGTTCGGATACTAGGAATGGGTGGTTGAGAGGATCACCTGCTCTGACTGCATTTTTCCAAACACTTCAGCTACCTGCAAATATCAGATGTGAGCTGTGTGACACAGTGCATGTCAGCTGCTCACTGATTTTTATCATTGATATACTAGTTAAGTGAAAGCCACAAATTGCTAACCAAAAAGAAATGTCAAACCAGAGAGAATTTCAGTGAAATGCACACTAACGGAAGCCTGACTTACAATACAGAAGTTAAATAGTACTTTAAACAGCTTTTAAAACCATTATTTTCGAAGAAAAGATTTCAGAGTTAATGTATAAACCTAGCAGGGCAAAACAATTACAGAAACATATATCATTCCTTATGACCACAAGAATAATCAGAATCCATAGTTCAATCAACATCTAGCTTATACTTCGGATTCATTTTTTTAACAGAAAATCACTTAATACCAATCATCTCCTATGAAAAAAAAAGGAATAATGGAAACTATTGGCACCCTTGTATTCTGCATGAACAACTGCACAACATGTGCAATTGCCCATCAGTAGTACGTGGAGCATTGAAAGCACCAATGACAGAAAATTCATGTAAAAAAGGGTAACTAAAAAGGAACCACCCTTCTACGAAGAGATCCAGCAGGCAACTAAACGATCTCCGATGGGTTTTTTTTTTTAACTTGTAAAATCCTTTTGTTTTCTCTTCTAACATAAACTAAATGTCCTCTAATCAAACAGAGCCAACTTATGTCTAACGGACAGATAACTTCCTTCATCAGATGAAGAAGGGTAACAATACCACCATCAAAACAAGAGTTTAAGAAAACACATGAACACAATGTAGGAAAAAAGAAGAAGAAGAAGAAGAAGGAAATCCAGAAGAATTAAATCCATGCAATGCGGGACAAGAAATGGAACCAACACCTCATGCTAGTACGGGAAACACTAAGAAAATGCAGATGGAAAAGAAGAAGAGGATGGAGAACAAAACTGAGGAAGGCTAGTGGAGCAGCAGCAGCAGCAGCAGCAGCAGCAGCGGTTGGCGATGGAGAAGCGGGGGAAGGTGGCAGGACGAGGGAATGGAAGAGTTTAGGAGAGAGGGGTGGAGTTGGGGAAAACAGTGTAGAGGAGCGAATCAATTCCTTCTCTGGTTCTCTTGCTGTCAGCATCCTAATATTTTATTTACCTTCAAGGACGCATGTCATACTCTATAAGCAGTTAGGATTTTAGCCTGAATCGGTCCAGTTCCACGGGCCGTATTGGACCCATGGATTGGGTCCGTTCAGTCCGTTTTAGTAGGTCCATTTAATTGTAGACCGGAACGGGATAGGGCGGTCCACTTTTAAAAAAAAAATAAAGAAAAAAAGAACGTTGTTGTGCAACGTTCGTGTGAATGTTGGTTTATTTATTTTTTTCGTAATTAACCCACCTCATTCTTCTATAAATATCACCTCATTCTTCTCATTTTTCACAACTCTTCTCCTTCTCAATTTTCCATCTCTCTTCTCTTTACACCACATTCTTAATTTTTCAACCTTTCTCCCTTACGTGGGATACAAGTTTGGCTCTGAACTCTGGACTCCGATCTTCATTCTTCATCAACAACGACGACTCCGGTCTTCATCTCCAACCGTCTAGCGATCCAACATCTGTGTCCTTTAACAGTTGGCCAAACGCCCATCAATTTATTTACTTCTAATCCCTTTATTTTTAAGTTTTGGGTTTTTTTTCCTTTTATCAATTTTTTTAGCCTTAAAAATGAATTATCCTTTTAATATAGGAAGTCATGATTATATCCTTGACCCTGAGTGTTACCCTACCCAAGAGTTAAAACAATCTCAAACCACAACAACCCTACAAACACAATCTTTTGGAACTAAAAAACCTAAGAAGCAAAACTCATGGGTTTGGGAACATATAACCCTAGATCCCATAAATGAAAATAAATGTTATTGTAAATATTGTGGTTCAGGATATATTTGTCCTAGGGGTGGGGGTGTAGGTCATATTACTAGGCATTTAACAAAATGTATAGCTGTTTATAATAAAGATGATAATATAGACTTAAGACAATCTAAATTATATGTTGGTTCAAGTGGAATAGTTAATTGGAAATATAATACAGAAAAAGCAAAATACAGTGTAACAAAATTTATAGTATAAGATGAACATCCTTTTAATTTTTTTGAAAATAAAATATTTGAAAGTTGTGTACAAAATTATTTAAACCAACAATTTAAAGGTCATTCTAGGAATACTACTAAAAATATAATTTATAAAACATTTAAAAAAGATAAAGAAATTTTAATTAGAAAGTTTTTTAGTTTATTATGTAAAATATCATTAACTTATGATATTTGACCAGGTCCAAATAATTGTCCGTATTTATGTTTAACAGCACATTAGATAGACATAGAATGGAATTTACAAAAAAGATTAATTACTTTTAGACTTTTTGATCATCCACGCATTGGAAAAGCTATAGTAAATATTATAAAAGATATTAGTAAAGAATTTAAAATATATAATAAAATTAATACAATATCTTTTGATAATGCTTCTAATAATAATGTTACAGTAAGAATATTACAAAGAAATTTAAAATCTATATTAAATGGTGATTTATTTCATTGTAGGTGTTGTTGTCACGTTTTAAATTTAATTGTACAAGAATGTATACATTGCATTTGGTCTTATATAGAAAATATAAGAGCAACTATATTATTTATTCAAGCATCAGGTAAAAGTTTTCTAGAATTTAGATATTTATGTGCAGAACAAGGTATAAAAGCTAAAAAATTTAAATTAGATGTTCAACATAGATGAAATTTTTTTTTGATAATGGTATGCATGTCCCAGCATTCGAACTGAGACATGTGGCGAGTTTAAAGTTCTCCCAGCCACTCTGACAATGAGACATTATCACATAAATGAAATTCAATATATGATATGTTAACTTCATGTTTATCTTATAGTAACGTAATTACAACATATTATAATTCAAGATCTAATTATTTACTAAATGATGAAGATTAGAATAATACTAATGTAATTCATACATTTTTAGAACCATTTTATACTGCAACTAATCAATTATCTGGTCAATATTATCCTACTAGTTCTTTAGTTTTAGTTAATTTATTTAATATTACAAATACTTTTTAACAATATATATAATTCCCATAATTTGAATATATTATTAAAATGATGGAAGAAAAATATAATAGTTCTTAAAATAAGCCTCCAATGTGGTCATGCTTAGCTTTAATCATGGATCCTAGACATAGATTAGTTAATTGTACGTTACTTATAAATGATATTTTTAGTAATATGAATCAAAATGAAAAAATAGATGGATATAATAATAAAATTAAGGAAACTTTATATGCATTATTTGAAAAATATGTTAATAATTATGGTGAAAGTAGTTCTAGTGTATATACATCTAGTTTTGTAGGATCACATAGTAGTAGTAGTAGTTGTTGTTGTTGTTGTTCATTTTGGAGTAGATTAAATAAGAAAAAAGGAAAATATGTAAAATCAAAAACTAGTAATGAATTAGAAAATTATTTAAAATGTGAGTTTGCATTTAGTGATATTGAAATAAATAATTTAGATATATTAAAGTAGTGGTCTAGTACTGTTGTTAGGTTTCCTATAGTTTCTAGGATGGCTAAAGATTTACTAACGATTCTAGCGTCTACTGTGGCGTCGGAGTCCGCCTTTTCTGCAGGAAAAAGAATTTTAAGTGATAGAAGATATAAATTATCAAAAATATCTGTAGAAGCCTCTGTTTGCTTGAAAGATTGGTATGATGCAGTTGATCGTCTACAAAATTTAAACTTAAACGACGAATCAAAAGATGAAGAGATGACAACTTCAATAGGGACGGGAGCTTCTCCTACAGATTAACAAACATGAATAAATTTCTCTTGTAAAATTTTTAATATATATTAATGTAATAATTGTAAATGTAAAAAATGTAAATGGTTGAATATCAGAATATCTGATGTAAATGTAAAAATGTAAATTTCAAGTTTTTATTGTTTTTTATGTATATAGGATATTAATGTAAATTTCATTTATTTAATAATAAATAATTTTTTAAATTTAATTGTTAATGTAAAATTTTGCATATCTTTTCAAGTTTTTTAATTTATACATTAAGTATTAATAATAAATAAATTTTTTAATTTAAAAATCTATGGACAAGTTTGACCCAGGTCGCGGACTGTGCTGGGCCCAAGGATTTTAATCCATGGCTCACCCGACCCGACCCGTTTTTGTGGACGAGTCGGGTTGGCCCAGTTTAGGTTTATCAGGGCCTAACATTTTTTGGGCCGATCTGGCCCGATTGGGTCCATTTTACACGTCTATTGGTGTGGAAGATTGCCTCGACCCAGTCCATTTTACACGTCTATCGATGCAGGAGATCGTAGTAGACCTATCAATTGGGTCGTGTCGTGTACTTGTCGTGTCAAACTTATCGTGTTATCGTGTCTATCATTTTTTTACAAATATTTCTTGTATCGTGGAAAAATTATATTTGATTACTAATAATACAATAATTTTAAACATATATAAAATATATTTGTATTCAATTTGGTAATAATATGCTTAATAATCTATTATTAATGTTAAACGTGTATT
>JAMKQA010016860.1:0-30604 GCA_024699735.1 Posidonia australis
TCTCACAGGGACAAAACACGGCATCCAGAAAGCCATCAAAAACACATTGCAAAACTCACTTGGGCCTAGAATCGGCATGCCGAAATCAGATTCGGTATGCCGAAATCCCCTGGTTCGGTATGTCGATTCTAAATCGGTATGCCGATTCTAAATTGGTATGCCGAATTAGGGTCAATGGTCAACATTCAAGCCAAATTCGATATACCGTCCAAAAATGGAAGACCGAATTCCAACCAGAGGACCTAAACTGACAGAAAAATGGTATGTCGAACAGAATCGGTATGCCGAAATCTCCTGATTCGGTATGCCGATTCCATTCGGTATGTCGAATTCTGTGAAACCAGAAAACGGCCCAAACCCTATTGTTCGAAATAGCCCCAATTGAGACCTCCAATCAGACCCCCTAAACAAACACCAAAAATCTTGTATAAAACATATAGTGTAGATTCTCAAGTCTACTCCAAAACCCAACAAACAAAACTAAAATCCATTCACCAAGCATCAAGATAAAAAATCACAAAGGCAGAAGGGTCAAAAACGCAACCACTGGCATAAATGCCCATAAATGCTCCATAAATCCTCAATAAATCATAATAAATTCTAGGAAAGGAAATTTACCAAGATTTCATGCAATCCTAGCATTTTCTACCAATTCTATGCTCTCTATTGCAAGGAGTGGAGATGCGTACCTGAGAAATGCTTCCGGCGATCCTCGACCGACTCCGGCGCAACCACAGCCACGAGGCACTCCATGCGAGCTCCGCGCACCACCACGAGCAACCACAGCCCTCTGCTTCACTCCCTCGACCTCTTCCTCTATCTCTGTCGGTGCGCGCGCAGAGGGGATATAGGGGAAACAGAGGGGGTGGGGAGACGAGTGGAAAGGAAGAAGGTGAAGGAGAAGGAAGGAGAAGGAGAAATGAGGAGGAATGGAAAGGAAGTGGAAGAGGAGGAGGAGGAGAGGTGCAGTACGGTGCAGCTTATAAAGCCTACGCCTGGAGTAGTTGAAAACGTGCCCACTACGCGTCTCAGCCACCGGCACACAACACAGCAACCAACCGCCAGCCACCACCAACGAGGCCAACTGCCAGCCTCAACCACCAGCCCACACCCAAGCGGGCCCCACAAGCACAGTGCCACAATGCACAGTGCCAAACCACTCACATGGACACGCAAATAGAAGCTAGCCCACGAGGCCCAAGCCCAAAAGCCCAAAACCACACAATGGGCCTCGAAACAGTAACACCTGTCCAGGAAATAAAATTCATAAAATGTAAATAATTACAAAATGAATTTTACAGTTGTTACATTTTCCCACCTTGATTTCCTTGTTGCTTTTTTGATTCTAATGACTTGAGTTAGTTGCATTTTTGACATCCTTGAGACCTACATGATTTTCTAAGTCCTCACTAGAAACCTCATCGTTTCATGTGATTTCCTTTGTTGTGTTATACTTTGTGATTTCATCATTTTACAAGGATTTCTTTGTAGTTTTCACGTACCCTTTTATACATCCATCCAGTCTTGGCTTGGCATTCATATCAGCATGATTAGAACACAATCTAGGCATAGCAAACATTCATTCAGCTTGTAGCAAGCTAACCAGACTAGAATGACCAAGTTTCTTGGGCGTACAGCGGTGCCTAACACCTTCCCCGTGCGTAATAGGAATCCTTACCCAACCTCTGGTTAGTAGGCATCTACCCTTCATGTTTACATCTCATTCATTCACTTATTGTGATTTGTTTGTGGTTTTCCTCGTCTTTCCCATAAAAGACTAGGTGGCGACTCCTTTCATTTTCCATTTTCATCCCATCTCGCTCCCTCACCATCTTGGCATGGCTGTGGCCCCCTTCCTCTGGCACAACCCCGCGTTGGATCGTCCCTTGTCGGGCACGGTCATCGAAACTAGCAACTCTGCTGGGGATACCAGATTCTGGCTTTCAGGTTAGTCTTTTCGCTTGCTTTTTGAGGCTTTGGTGTTACTTGATTATGAATGTTTACTTTCTTAGTATGATTTTCGTACTTTATTTCACGCACTTGCTCTGTCACTGCACACACATGCTATACATCTTGCCTTTCGACGTGATGGATGTTTTCTTTTCATGATCATGATGCCACGACACTTGCACATGCCATGATCATGCCTTTTGCTTGTTGTTTGCTTGCTTGCTTGCCTTACTTGTGTGTTTTTCCTTCCCCTTTCGCACTTGACATGCCTAGGAGAGTAGAGACATGTTTGTTTCCCCCTTCTGGTTATAATAAAACACACAAACTCAAATAACAATTAATAAGGCAAAACTAGAGACCAATTTGAACTCTTCCCCTTGGTTAATAAAATGCAAGTAAAAGACACAAAAGCATACATGCATGATTCATTCATATAGGTGCATGCATTCTTCTCCCCTAAGTTAACCTATAGTTTGCGAAGGACATTTTTGGTAGCCCGTTCTATGGCTTTGGCGTAGGACGTGTTGTTAGTTTGGCCCCCTAGTCTGGGGTCGTGTCGGTGCTAGTAGAGGGTATAGCTCCATGCTACTGCAGGAGACAAGGCCACCAACGCACCACCCATTCACTACCTGCACTTTGGCCAGGATTTAGAGTGGGGACATTTACTTTCAAGCCTGAGTCAGAGACCTATTTACCCATGTGTGATCTGGAGTAGACGGCCTTCTAGGAAACACTTAGTTGGTGAGAGAGAGCATAATAGTTGCATTCATACGCATGTGCATTCACACCACCATAACAATTGCATCTTATTGTTGGTTTTAACCCCAATAGTTTTCTTTTTTCGAGGTAGAGCGTGAGTTCCTAGGCCACTGCTAGAGTGTTCATGCCTTGACTCTCTTGTTTGCGACGCTTCGTTTGCTGATCAACTTTTCCCGAGTTAATCGTCACTTTGACAATAGCAAGTCCTAGGATTCATCCCTGTGTTTGCCACCGTGGTCTGGTTCTCACCCATTCTCGGTCGACTATGGCCCATCGCACAAGTGAGTCTCTTTCCACCGCTATTGCTTAGTAGGGCACTTCATTTTCAAACCCTCCTACGCTTGCTGTCTCTTCAGTTGTTCACTTTGTCCCTTACATGCATCACGAAGGTTCTGTCCCTTTCATGCATCACGAAGGTTCTGTCCCCTACCCGTAGGACATCCAATGACATTGGCCAGTCGAGAGCTAGGCACTGAGTCTACCATAGTGACCCCAGCTCAGGTTCCAGATGTATCACTAAGGGCCTCACTCCCTCATGGTTCTTTCTCCTTTAGTACTCTGCCCACTGTGACAACATCCATTGCAGGTTCCTTGCCTCTATGGCAACCTATATTTGTCCCATCTTTGACATCCTGACCTTCGACTGTGCCACCTGTCACTGTCCCTAAGGGATCTCCTGTCCCACAAGCAGAGTATCAATTAGCCCTCGCCTAAAGGATCGAGGACATGGCCTTTGCTATCCAGCCAACTATTGATGCCACTATTCCTAAGGCTCCCCGACAGGCTGCTCCGGTGTTCCAGGCATCACCTTCTGCACTACCACCTCAACCCTCACCCCAGCTCCTCACTGCACTCACGTTGGGTGTGACACTACTACCTTAGGCACACCACCTCACCACACAGCATCCTACTCCAACATCTGGTGGCCAACCCCTCGGTTTGGCCAGAGTACAGCATCTTTAGAGCCTACAGCCTGGCGCCGTACCGCTGTAGCAGTTGTTACTCCCATACTCGGCACCCACTACCACACTACCTTTTGCTTATCCTCCTCCCACAAACCATCAGGTTCAGGCACCTTCATTTCAACAATCACACCCAACGCTTTTGCACATATATGCTGGCCAACATGTCACAACACTAGGTGGCATGATGGTGGACCTAGAGGAGCACTTAGGTGCGACCCACACAGCATATGTGGTCGTTCCCCCTACTACATCACCCTTGCTGGCAGCAGCTCCAGATACCCTCCACGCCACGGTGGGTGACCTAGAGAGAGCACTTCGACAAGTGCGGGTAGGCGACCGCCAACCCTACGGATTCTGAGACCTCTGTTTTGTCCCAGAGGCAACACTCCCACCGCATTTCCAAATCCTGAACTTTGATAAATACAACGGTAAGGGTTGCCCTATTTCACATCTTCGAGCATATTATGGAGAGCTCGCTCAGCTCTAGGCTGACGAAAGGCTACTGATCCGTCTTTTCCAGAAGAGTCTCAGAAATCCAGCCCTCAAGTGGTTCACGTTGCTTGACATGGGCTCGATCAAGACTTGGAACGACCTTTCACAGGCGTTCATGGATCAATATGCTTTTAATCTCGACTTGGTCCCAAAGAGGGAGGACCTCGTCACCACAAGATAGAAACCCCACGAGCCGTTTGGGGAGTCCGTCAATCGCTGGCGCACCCTTGCATCACAAGTGAGAGATAGACCCTCCGATGAGGAGTCTATCGAGATCGTTATTTGAGGTGCACAACTAGATGTTGGGGCTTTGTTGAGCATTCAACCCATCACAACTTTTGCATCATTGGTTCGGGCTGGCACTTGCATGGAGAGTTTGTTAAAAGGTGGGAACTTTCCTACCCTCTTTACATTCGCCAAGTAGGCCACTTGTTTTGGTAACAGCTTCAACAACAACACTGTCAACGCCAGCAATGGCATGAGGGCAGCTGTCGCTTTCATCAAGCCTTCGATGACGCCTACTAGAGTAGAGAGCCAACCTGACTTAAACCAATTAACAGTTGCACCTAGCTCTCGACACACCACATACGTGCGCTCCACCGTCAAACTAGTGCATCACATTGCATCGACTCGACAAGGACAACAACCTAAGCAGAGGCACGGTGGTCGCACTGAAAGTGACTTCACTCCGCTAGGTAGGCCACTGAGTGCTCTCTTCCCTCAGGTTGTGTCACTTCTACGACTCCTGGATCCTCGTCCACCACTAAACCCTCTCCCAAAGTGGTATGACGCTAACGCGTATTGCGATTATCATCGAGCTCTAGGACATTAGAATGATAATTGCCACACTCTCTGGGATGTTGTTCAGAACTTGATTGACACAGGAGCTATTGTCATCAACACCCAGGAGGCACATACTGCACTTACACCACCACCTCCATGTGCACAAGCACCACCTACATATCCTAACCTTATTAACCAACCCATGCCTGCGTATAACAACTCAGCTGGCGCTGGGACCTCAGAAATCCATTTCCTTTCTACTTCTGGGTCTACAACATCAGTGGTAGACCCCTCTGATCTGATCCATACTATGGGTGAGCCCTCCCCTACTCATTTTATCATCTGATTCATGCCGGTTAGGAGTCAACAGTCCACATGATATGGCTGACCACGAGGGCAGAGCGTACCGCTACACTGTTGGCCGCACACTTTGGGTCACCCATTTGCCTACTCATCTTGTCCAACCTCTTGCCTAGAATCCTGTCCAATCTCATGCTTAGAATCCTGTCCAATCTCCAGTCCAACCTCTTGCCTAGAATCTTGTCCAACCTCTTGCCTAGAATCCTATCCATCCTTTCGCCTAGAATCCTATCCAATCTCTTGTCTAACCACTTGCCAAGAATCCTGTCCAACCTTTCAGCTAGAATCTTGTCCAATCTCTTGTCCAACCTCTTGCCTAGTATCCTGTCTAGTCTTCATTCCAACATCTTCTCTAATATCTTGCTCAGCCTCTTGCTCAGTTTCCTATCCAACATCCTGTCTAGCCAGATCCCCTCGTCAGCTAGTCCCTCAATATTCCAAGATGGACCCTTGCTCAGTCCTAGGTTCATCAACCAAACATGAGCAGCCCTTTGTCATCATCACATCTCCACTGAAGAAGGTTAAGGCTAATATCTCCATTTGGGATCTCATCCATACTTTTGCGGAACATCGAGTGGCCATCCTCAAGGTCTTTCAGGCTACTCAAGTCTCCCCTTCCATAGAACTGTCCACTCATGAGAATATGGTGGGCATGATTGCAGAGCCTTATGTCATTTCCTTCTCCAGCGAGGAATCGCCTTCAACAGGAGTTAATTGTAGACAGTCCCTGTGCATTACGGTGCAATATCAAAGCTTTTGAATTCCCCTCACTCTGATGGATAATAACACAGGCCTTAACATTTTCCATTTGCGCACAACAAAGAAAATCGGTTTCAAAGCCAAGGATATCATACCAGCTGCGAAGGGAATGACGGCTTTTAATAACATGCATCACGACGTGCTAGGGATACTGGTTATTCCTCTCACCATAGGGCTTGTAGTCTTCTTTGTCAAATTATATAATGTGGATCTGGAGTCTTTTCAATCTCTTACTTGGGCACCCTCGGTTACACAAGCATTAGGTGATCCCCTCGACCCTCCATCGCATGGTTATGTTCCACTAAGGCAACAACGTAGTTGTTGTCATGGTGGAAGATCTTGACAAAGAAAAGGTCGATTCGGTCTCTGCTGTCTCCCTCCAGACAATCCACTTCAATCCCAAGCCGTCTGATGTCGTGTTTCGGGTCAACTATTTCGAGGCAGTCAGTTACATTCTGACCTTTGAGTGCGTCAGTTACCTGACCATTCATGGCAATCTCCTTCGAATGATCGAAAACGAGTGTCCCAAATGGGGATACAAGAAAGGAACACCACTCGGGCGACTCGACCAAGGAATCGCCGAGCCCATCCAAGTAGAAGAAAAAGCGAGAGTTCAATGGACGAGGCTACGAGCGAAAGCTGCACAGAGACAGATATTCATGCGTCGAAAGGTACAATGAGATTTTTATACTGTCGGACCTTACTAACCTTGTCAGTGTAGAGATTGGGATAGTTGGTCCCAATCAGAGCCAAGCGACAGCAGTGAAAAGCCAATGTCAAATGGTGCAACCACAACCTCCATCATCGGTTGTCACTTTGACAGCATCAGTCACCGCTCCAACAGCAAGTCCCGCAGTGATAGTCCTACAAATCATCATGACAGTAGAGCCATCAGTGTAGTCCCACAATCTAGATAAGTCAGTGGCTGAGCAAAGTGCTACCTAATATTCTGATTGCACTTTGAAAGAGGACGAGACAGTCAATAGAGCAATTCAGTCAAATGAGCAAGTCAATGATCTAGAATTGTTGTTTCAAGAGTAGTTATCAGTATGGGCGAAGGACGCGCCGAGCATTAACGGTTGAGGAAAGGAAAGGCTAGGATGGCAGAATCAGAGCCAATAGCCCCCATCAGCAGCCAAACCATTCATCCATCATGGTCTTGGCCGATCAAGCAAGCCTATTCAGGCTGTGCCACAATCCTCGAAGACATGGACAGCGTCGAGCTATCTGAGCTAGTCAACACATGTTATTTGAAGAAGCACTACAAATGAGCGGAAGGCGTGTATCCTCGTCTTGCAAAGTATCCTTTTGTGCATTATGCACCATCCGCTACTCCATCACACATGCACAGGCAATCCAAGTGCATCTAATCCACAACATTTGCACTTTCACTTTCATACATATCAGTAACTCAAGCGCACCAATAACCACATGCATCTGTGCATAAAAGCATCAACCTCACATCCCGATAACGAAAACAGGAATAGCTAGCCTTCTTGAGAAGGGTCTATACCTCTTCAGTTGATGCTACCTAGACACTCTAGCAAGCGAGGGAGCCACCACCCTACCATGGTTAGGCGAAATGTCCAAACTCCCATAGGGACTTACACCTCCACAGGGATATAAAATGTTAGGAGCAAGCATGAGTGTGAGCCAAAATAGAAAAATAAACATATCCACAAGGGCATAAAAGAAATAAGAAGACAGAAGTCGATGACAGAAGCAAGCCCTGCAAGGGAGAGGCAAGTAGGCTAACTCTACCCCTATCACCTATTTTAGGGAGGAGTCGAAGCAAGCATCCAAAGAATCCAAATGACCAAATGGACTAGGCACCCCTCGCATACAATTCCAGTAGCCCCCTCCAAATCTGGATGCCCATTACTTCCAAGCAAGGGTTAGAGTGACCCTACAAGCCTGAGAGGGAGAAAAGAAATAAGCCAAAAGCCAAAAAAGTTGGTCTAAGTCCCCAAGAATTTGGCATGGAGCCTAACCAACTGAATCATCCATCCCAGAGAGCCATTAACAACTTAGACACTCTATC
Source organism: Posidonia australis (assembly GCA_024699735.1). NCBI lineage: Eukaryota > Viridiplantae > Streptophyta > Magnoliopsida > Alismatales > Posidoniaceae > Posidonia > Posidonia australis. Next base: position 8,110 of record JAMKQA010016860.1, read on the forward strand.
GAGCGAGGGAGCCACCACCCTACCATGATTAGGCAAAATGTCCAAACTCCCATAGGGACTTACACCTCCAGAGGGAGATAAAATGTTAGGAGCGAGCATGAGTGTGAGCGAAAATTGAAAAATAAACATATCAACAAGGGCATAAAAGAAATAAGAAGACAAAAGTCGAAGACAGAAGCAAGACCTGAAAGAGAGAGGCAAGTAGGCTAACTCTACCCTTATCACCTATTTGAGGGAGTAGTCGAAGCAAGTATCTAAAGAATCCAAATGTCCAAAGGGAATAGCCACCCCTCGTATACAATTCCAGCAGCCACCTTCAAATCCGGATGGCCATTACCCCCAAGCAAGGGTTAGAGTGAGCCTACAATCGTAAGTGGGAGAAAAGAAGTAAGCCAAAAAAGCAGGTCTAAGTCCCCAAGAGTTTGGAACGGAGGCTAACCTACTGAATCATCCATCCCGGAGAGCCAACAACAACCTAGAAATCTGGGTAGTATATTGTGAATCATGGTCTTCTCCTCTTCTCATAGCAAGCATCTTTAGCATTCCAAATGCTGAGGGTTGATACAGCACAACACCATCATTCTTGCATGCCTTATCGCTTGGCCACTTTGCAAGGTCTATCTAGGTCCTAAACTAGGGGCATGTCAACTGCTCCTTGGCCAAAGACCTGGCAGAGGATACCGTGCACTAGGGGCATGTTAGCAGCCTTTGTGGTGATAGCCTTCCTCGTCAACCAGGGGCATGTCAGTTGTTATGCTGTTTGACCCTTCTTGGGACAGTATCTTCATCTAGAACATGTTGTCTGCCCCATAACTCGAGCACAGAAGCGAGGACAACAACAACCATAAGCCTATGAGGTCAGAGCAAAGTTGGAATGCAAATACTCTCATAGTAGCATGTGAGAGCATATTCGATAGTCTAGTGCCAAAGTCGAACTCCCTAGCAGTCAGTCAGCAACACGACAACAAGCCCAGAGAGTTGTCGGAAATCTTCCAGCAAGTCCATCATATTCGAGCAAGAAACAATGCCCTCGTGAAGCCCTTATCCAACCAAGTGCAGCATATTTGTGCAGAATCAGAGCAACAGTTTATCCAGATCGACCATCATCGTCCTACAGCATCAATAGCATCAAACGAGCAAGCAAAGCAGTCGTAGTTCAGAGTACGCCCACATGCATGTGTTTTCTGGCAGACCTCTGTTGGCTAGCCCAACTGTCTAAGCCCCCAATTTTCTTTGGTTCCTTTCTTTTTGCAACATCTATAGAGTTCCGTATACCAGGGGCTTGTCAGCTGCCTTTTGGTATTATCATCTTGATATCAGTATCTTGTCATCTGTCCTTTAGGGTATCTGCCTTCTGAACCATCACCGATTGCCTCTCAGTTGACGTATTCGCTTTTCAGATTTCCGAACCATCATTGATTGCTTCTCGGATGATATGTTTGCTTATCTTGCCTTTTAAACCGTCATCGACTGCCTCTCGATCGACGTGTTTGTTTTTTGGATTTTCGAACCATCATCGACTGCTTCTCGGATGATGTGTTCGTTTATCCTCCTTCTGGACCATCACCGACTACCTCTCGGTCGACGTGTTTGTTTTTTGGATTTTCGAACCATCATCGACTACTTCTCGGATGATGTGTTCATTTATCCTCCTTTGGACTGTCACTGACTCCCTCTCGGTCGACGTGTTCATTTTTTGGTTTTCTGAACCATCACTGACTACTTCTCGGATGATGTGTTCGTTTATCCTCCTTCTGGACTGTCACCGACTGCCTCTCGATTGACGTGTCCACTTTTCGAATTTCTGAACCATCATCGCCCATTTCTCAGATGATGCGTTAGTTTATCCTCTTTCGAACCGTCACCGACAGCTTCTCGATTGGCGTGTTCACTTTTCAGATTTCTGAACCATCACCGCCTGCTTCTCGGATGATGTGTTCGTTTACCCTCTTTCGAACCGTCACCGGCAACTTCTCGGTTGGCATGTTTGTCTATCTTGCTTTCAAACTGTCATCGATAGCTTCTCGGTAGACTAGTTCATTTATCCTACCTTTCAAACCGTCACCGACAGCTTCTCGGTTGGCGTGTTCATCTATCATCTTTCGAACCATCACCAACAGCTTCTCGGTTGGCGTGTTTGACTATATTGCATTTCGAACTATCACCGACAACTTCTTGGTAGACTAGTTCGTTTATCATGCCTTTCGAACCATCACCGATAGCTTCATGGTTGGCGCATTCGTCTACCCTCTTTCGAACCATCACCGACAGCTTCTCGGTTGACGTGTTCGTCTATCTTGCTTTCAAACAGTCACCGACAGCTTCTCGGTTGGCGCGTTCGCCTATCATCTTTCAAACCATCACCAACAGCTTCTCGGTTGGCGTGTTCGTCTATCTTGCTTTTCGAACTGTTACCGACAACTTCTCGATAGACTAGTTCATTTATCCTGCCTCCCGAAACGTCACCGACAACTTCTTGGTTGACTAGTTTGGTATCTTGCCCTTCGAACTGTCATCGATTGCTTCTCGGTTGACTAGTTTGTCTATCCTACTTTCTGAACCATGACCGACAACTTCTTGGTTGACTAATTTGGTATCCTGCCTTTCGAACTGCCACCGACTGCTTCTCGATTGACTAGCTCGTCTATCCTGCTTTCCGAACCGTGATCGACAGCTTCTCGGCTAACTAGTTCGATATCCTGCCTTTCGAACTGTCACCGACTGCTTCTCGATTGAAAAGCTTGTCTATCCTGCTTTCCAAACCATCACCGACAGCTTCTCAGTTGGCTAGTTTCGTATCCTGCCTTTCGAACCATCACTGACTGCTTCTCAGTTGACTAGTTCGTCTATCCTGCTTTCCGAACCATCACAGACTGCATCTTGGTTGACTAGTTCGGTATCCAACCTTTCGAACCATCACTGACTACTTCTTGGTGACTAGTTCGTCTATCCTGCCTTCTGAACGGTCATCAACTGCTTCTTGGTTGACTAGTACGGTATCCTGCCTTCTGAATCGTCACCCATTGCTTCTCGGTTGACTAGTTCGGTATCCTGCCATTCGAACTGTCACCGACTGCTTCTTGGTTGACTAGTTTGTCAATCTTGCTTTCCGAACCGTCACCGACTGCTTCTTGGTTGACTAGTCTGCTATCCTGCCTTTCGAACTATCACTGAATGCTTCTTGGTTGACTAGTTCGTCTATCCTGCATTCCGAACCTTCACCGACAGCTTCTCGGTTTACTAGTTCGATATCCTACCTTTCGAACTATCATAGACTGCTTCTTGGTTGACTTGTTCATCTGTCCTGCTTTCTGAACCGTCACCAACAGCTTTTCTATTGACTAGTTCGGTATCCTACCTTTCGAATCATCGCCGACTAGTTCTCGGTTGACTAGTTTGTCTATCCTGCTTTCCAAACCGTCACGGATAGCTTCTCGGTTGACTAGTTCGGTATCCTGCCTTTCGAACTGTCATCGACTGCTTCTCGATTGACTAGTTCGTCTATTATGCTTTCTGAACTATCACTAACAGCTTCTTAGTTGACTAGTTTGGTGTCCTACCCTATCGAACCATCACCGACTGCTTCTTGGTTCACTAGGTCGGTATCCTTCTTTCCGAACTGTCACTGACTATTTCTCGATTGACTAGTTTGGTATCGTACCTTTCGAATTGTCATCGACTGCTTCTCGGTTGCCTAGTTCGTCTATCCTGCTTTCCGAACCGTCTCCGACTACTTCTCGGTTGACTATTTTGGTATCCTGCCTTTCGAACTGTCACCGACTGCTTCTCGATTGACTAGTTCGTCTATCCTGCTTTCTGAACCGTGACCGACAGCTTCTCGGTTGACTAGTTCGATATCCTTCCTTTTGAACTGTCACCGACTGCTTTTCGGTGACTAGTTCGATATCCTACCGTTTGAACTTTCACCGGCTGCTTCTCGATTGACTAGCTCGTCTATCCAGCTTTCTGAATTGTCACCGATAGCTTCTCGGTTGGCTAGTTTGGTATCCTACCTTTCAAATCATCACCGATTGCTTCTCAGTTGACTAGTTCATCTATCCTACTTTCCAAACTGTCACCGATAGCTTCTCAGTTGACTAGTTTGGTATCCTGCCTTTCGAACTGTCGTCGACTGCTTCTCGGTTGACTAGTTTGTCTATCCTGCCTTCCGTATAGTCACCGACAATTTCTCGGTTGACTAGTTTGGTATCTTGCCTTCCGAATCGTCACCGACTACTTCTCGGTTGACTAGTTCAGTATCCTACTTTTCGAACTGTCACCGACTGCTTCTCGGTTGACTTGTTCGTCTATCCTACTTTCCGAACCGTCACCTACTACTTCTTGGTTGACTAGTCCAGTATCCTGCCTTTCGAACTGTCACCAACTGCTTCTCGCTTGACTAGTTTGTCTATCTTGCTTTCCGAACCATCACCGATAGCTTCTCAGTTGACTAGTTCGGTATCCTACCTTTTGAAATGTCATCTACTGATTCTTAGTTGACTAGTTCGTCTATCCTGCTTTCCGAACTGTCACCAACAGCTTTTCGATTGACTAGTCCGGTATCCTGCCTTTCAAACCATCGTCGACTGGTTCTTGGTTGACTAGATAGTCTATCCTGCTTTTCGAATCATCACCGATAGCTCCTCGGTTGACTAGTTCGGTATTGTGCCTTTCAAACTGTCATCGACTGCTTCTCGATTGACTAGTTCGTCCATTCTTGCTTTCTAAACTATCACCGACAGCTTCTCGGTTGACTAGTTCGATGTCCTACCTTTCGAATCATCACCGGCTACTTCTCGGTTGACTAGTTCGTCTATCCTGTTTTTGAACGGTCACCGACAGCTTCTCAGTTCACTAGGTCGATATCCTACTTTCCGAACCATCACCAATTACTTCTCGGTTGACTTGTTTGGTACCCTACCTTTCAAACTATTGTCGACTACTTCGCGGTTGCCTAGTTCATCTATCTTGCTTTCCAAACCTTCATCGACTACTTCTCGGTTGACTATTTCAGTGTCCTGCCTTTCAAACTATCAATGATTGCTTCTTGGTTGACTAGTTCGTCTATCCTGCATTTCGAACCATCACCGATAGCTTCTCGGTTGACTAGTTCGGTATCCTACCTTTCGAACTGTCACCAACTACTTCTCGGTTGACTAGTTCGTCTATCCTGCTTTCTGAACCGTCATCGACTGCTTCTCGGTTAACTAATTTGGTATCCTGCCTTTCAAACCATCACTGACTGCTTCTCAGTTGATGAGTTCTCGTATCTTGCTTTTCGACCAGTCATCGACTACTTCTCGGTTGACAAGTTTGTTTTTCAACTGTCCAAACTATCACCAACAGCTTCTCGTTTGATAGGTTTGCCGATTGCTTTTTGTTTGCCATTTTCAGGCATTTCTCCAGATGTTGTGTTAAACTCAAGAGCGGGCTGATATCCTGAACTATCTGGCTAACAACCGTCACCTTGTCAAGAGAGGGTTGATAACCCGAAATATTCGATAGACGACCGTCATCTTGTCAATAGCGGGTTGATACCTCAAGCTATCCGGTTGATGATTGCCATCTTGTCAAGAGTGGGCTGATACCCCCAAACTATCCGATTGACAGTCGTCATCAGTCTTTCTTCAGTCGGAAAGTCTGATGTCTTGCCGTGCATCCTTTCAGGTGGAAAAGTCTGTCATTTGCCAGGTTCCCCTATCATGCGATGAGCCTTGCAGTCTTGGCATCCCTTGGTATGAGTCTGGAAATGCCTCACGCTCCACTACCTGAGCTGGCAGGTTACCTGCTCGTCACCAACACCATCCTTTGCATTAGCATCACCCTCATGCATCACCTGACATTAGGGTCAACCCTTTGCATCAGCATCATGCATGGCCTGGAATCAGGACTTTCGGTGCATCCGCTGAATAAGTGGTTCACGACCTTACAGTAAATACTGCTCTCTTGCAGACTCAAACGGGGTGTCTTGTCAACCTTGAGAATCGATCTCGGTTCCATCCGTCCCTCGACTTCGATTAGGTAGGGGCATCTATAGACACCACAATTTTGCAGTCACTTGACAGTACGCTCCTATGGAAGATGCTCTGGTTGCAACCACCACTCCCAAACCCTAACTCCATCAAAATCATAAACCCTCAGGCCCACTCAACCCCACTCTAACTTAATCCTAGAAAAAACCACTAATTAAAACCAAAATTAAACAAAATCAACCAAAATCCATTTAAAACCCTAATTAATCAAGTAAAATCACTAATTAAAACCAAAATTAAACAAAATCAACCTAAATCCATTAAAAACCCTAATTAATCAATTAAAATCACTAATTAAAACCAAAATTAAACAAAATCAGCCTAAATCCAATTAAAACCCTAATTAATCAAGTAAAATCACTAATTAAAACCAAAATTAAAAAAAAATCACCTAAATCCACTTAAAACTCTAATTAATCAAGTAAAATCACTAATTAAAACAAAAATTAAACAAAATTCACCTAAATCCACTTAAAATCCAAATTAATTAAGTGAAAACCCTAATTAAAGACAAAATCAAATAAAATCCATTTAAACCACTTTAATCCATTTCATTTCACGGAAAACCCTAATTAAACTCAAAAAAACATAGAAAACCCTAAAGTCACTTAATTAAGTTAAAATCCTAAATTTAAACCGAAAACTTTCATTAAAACCCAAAAAAACCATAATTAAACTAAAAATCATGATTAAAATCTAAAAACCCTAAATTAAAACTCAAAATTCCAATTAAAACTAGAAAACCCTAATTAAACTAAAAAACCATTAATTAAAATCCAAAAAACCCTAATTAAACTAAAAAACTCTAATTAAAGACCAAAAGCCCTAAAAACCCCTAAAATAATTAAAATCTAGAAAATCCTAATTTAAAACCAAATAATTATGTCACAAAAACCCTTAATTAAATTAAATCACAAAAACCCTAAAATAATTAAGCTCTTTAAACCCTAAGGCACAAAAACCCTTAAAGAAAAACATATAATCCTAAAAAATTCTAATCTAAAACCAAGCAATTAAAACCTAAATCATTAAATCACGGTCATAAACATAATTAAAAATTTAAAAAACAAAATCAAATCATAAAGAAAATCAGAAATCTAAACCCAAAAAAAAAAATCAATCAAAACCCTAAAAAACTAAACCCGAAAACAAAACCAAAAAAAAAATAGGCAAAAAAACAAGAGCCCAAAAAGCAAGGCTCGTTTGGCCCAACATCATTTCATCCCTACTTCAATTAAAAACTTAAGAAGTGCGGAAAATAAATGAATAGTACTTCTTCTTCCGCCCCACACCATCTCCCTATCTCCGTTGGATCTCCCCCCATCGCCTCTGCAACCTTTTTAGACCCTTAGATTGTTGATCAGCCACCGGGAGAGCTCAGATGAGCCTCCCAGGTTGTCGCCCAGGTTGTCGCCGCTGGCGATCTTTGAATCGCCGATGGTGAGTTTTAGTCTTTTAGGTTTTTATTAAAAAGACTCTTATTTTTAATTATTTTAGTTTGAATCCTTTTTTCATTACATTTGAGTCCTTCTCTTTATGTTTAAGTCCCTGGTATTTTAAATAACACTTTAGTTTCTTTATTATTGTTGTAAATATTACATGCTTTACCCTATTAGATTTTAATTTCATATTTAGTTCTGTACGTAAATGTTTTCTCACAATTAAATCCCTGCATTCATGTTTTCCTTACAATTAAATGCTAGGAATTTATTATTTGGCCCCCGAACTCTCTTTTTTTTTTTGCACTGTGAGTATTGCACATTTTTCCCTATTTAACTTTTAATTGCATTTTCAGTCCTATTTATGCATGTTTTATCACACTTATGCCCTTGAGATCATGTTTTCTTTGCATGTAAGTCCTGAGATTTTGCAATTTGCCCCTAGAGAATTTTGAAAAGAGTTTTCTTTGTATAATTTGCATTTCAGACCTTAACGTTGTCCATAATTACAATGATCATGTAAAAATCATAAGTTTATCACATTTTGGTCTTAAAATTTTGCAAATCAGTCCCTGAATTCAACTATAATGTTTTTAGACAAGAAAATTTACATCTCGGTCCCTGAAACTTTCTTAAATCATTAATGATGGTTTTAATTATATTTTAATTCACATTTTAATATGTTTCACATTTATTGATCGCTTGTGCTTGTAAATCCTCACTTGAATATGACTGAAATATAAGTGAACATCTGATTTCACATTTTTGTCAGATTTGCCCTTATGTGGGAATTTTGCATAGTAAACCCTAGGTTTTCAAGAAATTACCAAAAGTATAATTTTCATACATATCATATCACATAGCCACATTTTCTTTGAATTTTACATTCTAGCATCAAGATAAGACTTTTTAAACACATTTTTTAACCATTAACTTTTCCTTTCTATGAATTTTGCAAATTAGATCGTGAGTTTTCAGGGAATTATCTAAGTACAATTCTCACGCCCTAGTGTCACATTTTCCTATGATCCATCATCTGTGCACTAGGATAGAAGTTTCTGAGTGCACTTTGATCCAGGTTTTCAACCTTTATGTAAATTTTGCGGTTTGGTCTCTATACTTGTCATTTATTGTTTTTACATTGTTTTATTGTTTCAAGACCTTTTCCTTTTCCTAACATTTTTCATACATTTTGGCATAACTTAGACCCTGTATTATCCCCATGCATGCATTTATCATATTTGACTGCTAAAAAGACCAAATTGCCCCTGTGTCATCAATTCATGCACATGTGTGTCAGTTATTGCATCAAGTCATGCATAACCTCTATCCAAAGCATTCCTTAGCATCTTTTACTCATTTAGGAACTTGTTCATTAGTCCATCCATTTTGAATAAGTCTGTACTTTATGCATTCTTTCGTGGATTTTTCTCCCACCTGTCTTCGGATTCCTTTGTTGGATATTTGATTTGATTATCTTCATTCCATGTTTTTCGGATTTTTTGATTTGATTTGGATTTCATCGCCCGAGGGCGTATATTAACAGACCTGAAGGCCGACATTGCCCTCACCATGGATTATTTTCCCTTTTTGATTTTCACAAGCTTTTCCTTGATTCTGATGACTCAGGTTGACCCCATCTTCTATCTTTTTTACCTCAGTAAGGTTTTCTAGACCATTCTTTATAAAAATATCGTCATTTTATGTGATTTTCTTCTTATCTCATCATTTGCCTATTTTATGTTGATTTCTTTGCAATTTTTTTGTTTGGATTTTATGGTGTTTTCTACATTCCTAATGATTTGGGTTTATTGTATTTTTGATCCTTTGACACCAATATAGTTTTCTGAACCATTCTTTACAAAAAAACATCATCATTTTATGTGAATGTCTTCTCACGTCACAGTTTTCCTGTTTTATTTGGACTTCCTTGCAGTTTTCCCACCTTGATTTCCACAATGCTTTCTTTGATCCTAATGACTTGAGTCTGTTGCATTTTTGACATCCTTGAGACCTGTATGATTTTCCAAGTCCTCCTTGCCAGAAACCTCATCATTTCATGTGATTTTCTTTGTTGTGTCATACTTTGTGATTTCATCATCTCATGAGGATTTCTTTGCAGTTTTTGCGTACCCTTTTATACGTCCATCCAGTCTTGGCTTGGCATTCATATCAGCATGATTAGAACACAATCTCGGCATAGCAAACATTCATTCAGCCATTAGCAAGTGAATCAGACTAGAAAGACTGAGTTTCTCGGGCGTACGGGGGTGCCTAACACCTTCCCCATGTGTAATAGGAATCCTTACCCATCCTCTGGTTAGTTGGCATCTGGCCTTCATGTTTACATCTCATTCATTCACTTTTTGTGATTTGTTTGTGGTTTTCCTCATCTTTCCCTTAAAAGACTAGGTGGCGTCTCCTTTCCTTTTCCGTTTTCATCCCATCTCGCGCCCTCACCATCTTGGTATGGCTGTGGCCCGCTCCTTCTGGCGCGATCCCATGCCGGATCGTCCTGGGCCGGGCACGGTCACACAAACCCTTGGAAAACGAGAGCTTAGCCAAAGGACCAAATGAGCAAGAGGGTACCAAATAGCAACTAACAAGCCCCTAGCAACATGGAGGGAGGTATTAGTAGACAGCTAACGTATCTTTGGTGATGAAAAGCAAGATACCAAAAGGCAGCTAATATGGCACTAGTATCAAAAAGCAAGATACCAAAAGGCTACTAATATGGCCCTAGTATCAAAAAGCAAGATACCAAAAGACAGCAAACATGCCTTTAGCATCGAGAATGCAAAGGTGGCCCACTATGTGGGTGTGCAAGTGTCTCAGAGCTAGCATGCGACGTTTTGCCAAGTAAAAGGCAAGTTGCAAACATGCTGGTCATCCCACACCACCCAACAGGTAGGCGACCAAAAACTAAACTGGTAAAACCATGAGGCCTTTGAGCGAGGGCTTTGCAATAATGTTGAGCCTATTCAAGTTTTCATTATCGACCCTAGTCTTCGAAGAAAGGGAGAAAAGGGAGGTAGATTACTAATGAAATTATTATGTTTTGGTGGCTTTGGTCTTAAAGCAGCAAACTTATGTGAGGGCACTTATGCACTACATGATTTAAGAGATACTATGATCCTCAAGCAATGTCATGCCTGGTTGTAATTGGTGGCTCTCATTCTCACTCTTTCGGTATGGCTTTGGATGAGGTCTCTACTTTGTAGAGCATAGCATTTGGTTGCCGATGAGTAGTAGAAGCATTGGATGTAGCTTCTAGCCTCTGTCTTAATTCATTGGGGACCGACTACTACTTTTGATGCTCTCAGTATGATATTTCTTTTCCCCTCATGAGTGACTGAATTAGCATCTAACATTGCCAAGGAGGTGGAGTTACTACTTGCATGTGGGATTTGAGCATGCTGCTTCGCTCAGAGGGTGTGGCCAGGCCCTTCAGATGGTGCTTCTCGAGCTGATGGCAAGTATTGTGTCGTAGTTGGAGGATAAGGTGGCTTCAATGCTTGTCTGAGTCACTCCTCTCATGGGCACCTTCTATCATCAGCTTCTGTCATCATATTTCTTTTATACCCAATATGCATATCTTGCCATTACTTTTGGCTCACATGCTCTCAATTCTTTTGGATATGCATTTTCTTCACCCTCATGGGATAGCAGTCCCAATGGGGAGTAATGAATTTGGCTATTCAATGTACACCCCTAGCCATTACTTTGTGTGGGGGCAGCCTCCAGCTATGCTTTACATGGCCTTGGTCCTCTCCATCTCTAGTGGGCTCTCTCAATTGGATTGATAGTTCCACTCATTTGGCGACGCATATCACTTGGGTAATTGCTGTTTGAATCATTGATGCTTGGCACCTGCCCAGTGTCGCTTATTTGTCTAAAGCCAGGCCTTTGGATTATGCAAAAAATTAAGGGCTTTTTTTATTTTGGGTTTTGCACTTTTTATACTTTTTAGGAAAACATATAGAATCGAAAAGCAATTAAATGGATGGACATGTTTTTTGTTGTTTTCAATATATTTGCATTTTTTTTTGTGTTTTTGTATTTTGGGATGCATAGAAAAAAACTGAAATGAGCATGCAACAAAAGAAAAAGCATGCTTTTGGGTTTTTAGGGATTTTTTAATTTTTTTATTTTATATAATGCAAGAAAATGTGTAATCATGCAGAAAACCAACAATCGAAAGACAACATATGCAAAAAGAAAGTGGAGAGACTTACCTCTCAACAGCCTCGAGACCAAGGTGCTAGGGCTACTCTAGTGCCGTTGGTGCTGTCAATGCTACCCTGGCGGCTCTGGTCATGCATTCCTCCATCCTTGCGAGGCGATTCCAACTGTCCCAAGGATATGGGAGATTGAAAGGATGGGACGACAAGATAAGCTCGAGCCACATGAGAAGTGGAAAGACAAAAGGGCATGATGGGAGACATAGAAGGAGCTAGGTCTACCTTAAACGCGTTGTGTGCTAATGAAAGCTACCCATCAACATCGACGATAATAGCACACTTGTCAATCTAATGCTGGACAGCACCCCGCAAGACTTGGCAGTTGTCCGTTGCATGGCAAACCCTATGATGGAAATCACAAATGGTAGTGAGGTCATACCACTTAGGGATTGAGATTGGCAATGGACATGGGGCTAGCTACCTGAGGAGGTGTCGGACCAAGGGATAAATAGTGCTAAGAGGGGCTTCTAGTAAGGTGTAGTCTTGTGGTTTATGTTGTCACCCTCGTCGCGATCGTTGCTCTTGATTCCCCTAATAGGCCGGAGTGACCATAGGATTTTATAGAATAGTGGAAATAGATGGCAAAGACTGGGAAGATGAAGCACGAAGGAGAGCTAGTGTGAGATTGATGAAATCTATAGGATCTTCGGTGGTGGAAAGGGTGGAAGGAGGGATAGAGCTAAGGAGACTAACTCTTGAAGTTTCAGTATCCTCCGAGCCTGTAAACTTAAGTAGGGACTGGGCGAGCTGGCCATGGTTTGCTCATGCTCAGGTTGGCACCAAATCTACATCATGCACACGGATGCTAATAACTCCATTGTCAATAAACGTCTAAAATGACATCCTGTAGTGTGTGATAGTTATAAGTCAAGTACCCTATGGCCCGATGATAATTGCAATATGCATTTGTGTCATACAACGATGGTAGTGAGCTCAGTGGCAAATAGATATCTTGGAGTCTTAGGAGAGACACAACCATTGGGAAGACAATGCTTAGAGGCACGTCTAAAGGGGTGTCGTCGCTCTCTATTCGATGCGATCATTTTCTCCTTGGCTACTGTCCTTGCTGAGCAAGTGCAACGTGACGTGTTGGCTTGATGAAGGGGAAGACCTGTGAAGCAAGCTGAATGTTTTATGCAGAGATAAGGAGCTTGACTATTCCAACATCGACTAGGTCTTGAACTACACACTTCAAAGCATAGCACGTGTCTATCGAATGCCTAGTGTTCCTATGGAACTTGCAAAACAGGTTTGGCTTGAACCGCCGTGAAACGGGCTCCAGTAGCATCTGAGACTCAAGGAGAGTCAACAGATGGGCGACCATGGGGAAGAAAGAACTAAGTGACTCATCCAAGGGAGTGAAGTCAAATGGCTAGCACCAAGTGTGTTTTCTCTCTTATAGTGGCTTTTGAGGAGTGGGAAGCACAGGGGGTGCGAACAAAACAAGTGGCACTACTAGAATAGGTAACAAAGGTGTAGGTGATATAGTGGCAAGTACTAACAATTGACTCTGCATGGCTTGAGCCAAGGCTTGCATCTCTTAAGCCAGCCGGGAACAAGACCTGACCTGCTGGGATAAGCTGGTTAGACTAGTAGATCCAACAAACACTGAGGAGTCGAGTAAAGACACAACAAGGTCACTTGGAACAGTCAAAGGAGGCACGATTGTATAGACTACCGAATAAGGAAGTGCCTCAGCACAAGGACCTGGTAGCAGACTCACAAGCAAAGCAAAAGGATGGCCACAAAAGGGCATTGCTAATGAAAGGCACATAGATGACCCAAATAGGGAGGATAGTGTCTTGACATGAGACACCACGGACGACCCTTGAGCCTAGGGAGCAAGTGAACTAGGCAAAGAAACAATAAGCAAGAGTGCAAAAGATAGGCTTTAAGGACAAGGTTGGAGAGACACCTGATAGCTCAGTTCATCGGTGCCAAGGGAAAATATAGGATGATCTTGTGCCTCGGCATGAGGTACCATAGGAAAAGTGAAAACAAAGGCTACAAGGCAAGAGAGCGACCCTAGTGATGGTGCTTAGTGGAAAGAATAGATGTTGGGCAAAAAAAGACAGTGAGTCTAATCAACTATCCCGGAGTCTAGAGAAGCAAAAGGGTCAAAGGGCAGATTCTCCATGGTAACGAAGAAGATCTAAATAGGCAAACAGGAAGTGGGACAGCCAAAACTAAATGCAAGGATGAGAGACAAGCACCACTCAAGGGTGCACTATCGGGCGTGACTCAAGACGTTTGGTGAAACAAGTAAAAGCAATTAGAAGGTTGCATGAAAGTTAAGTTGTGGCATGAATGGTACACACGTAGATGAACACCCTAGTCTGCACTTTCTCACTATGCATGTCCCGAGTAGGCTGTCTATTAGGGACTCGCTCATGGGTAATGTGTTTTGACTCAGGTTTGAAAAAAAGGTTCCCACTCTAAATCCTAGAGAAAGCTCAGGCAATGAATGGGAGGTGTGTTGGTCACCTTGGCCCCTACCAAAGTAGTGTATTGTACCCTCTACTAACATCGACATTGTGGATGGACTTTTTGGTGGTGATGTAGAATCCTCGTCGTCTCCACTAACTTCGATGATCCTTTGTGATTGCCACTTGTCCTTCGCTATGCTAGCTGACAAGATGCTTATGGGAGATGGGTCGATTTATTGATATGGGTTCTCGGTTCACTAGGTTAGTAGTAGGATGCTACCTAGTGGCGTCCTCGTGCGATGTAGTATTCCTTCCCTTCAAAACAAATAAGAAAAGTAGATACCAATAAGAATAGGTGTAGTAAATAGAATTAGAAAAAGAAATAAACAACATGAATAACTAGATTAATAATAATTGGAGGGTTGTCCCCACATGCATATGCCATGGGCAATAATATGAATGCAAGTTTTTATATGAAATAGAACGAAATAAATTGGAAAAAATACTCCCTTCACCCTTCATGCTTGACGTGGGGGTTGGAGGATGTGGAGGGCAGTTTACGGAGCTTCAGAGATGCACTATGGCTATAGAAAAGGGGGCTGGATCTCTGAGATCTGATCTTCTAAGAGAAGATGAACATGGAGGAGGAAGGGGAGGCAATGGCTCTCTGTCTCTCTCTCTGTCTCTCTCTCTCTCTCATTGAATTCTCTCATTCTCTCCTTTCTAAGGTATAAAGATGACTTCCAAAGATTTTAATGTGCCTACCCTCAAACTCTTGACCTAGGAGTCAATTTATAGAGTTTGGGGGCTCTAGATCTTGTCAAGGATGAGTGATGGATCGATGGCTAGGATCTAGAGCTCTCAAAATGGCATAAAATCGAGATATGGGCTCATAACCTATATGAGGGGCAATTTAAGCTTCAAGTCGCCACTTGGACAGACAATGAGTCAGAAGATTCCAATTTTGGCATATGTGGTGAATTAGTACCCAAAAGGCAATGAAATTTGCCACATAGGCTAGTCACCAATGCATGTGGCGTCGAGCTACCAAAAAGGTATTTCTAGAAAAATTAAGATTATGAAATATCCATTACGAATCTATTATATTATATTGACTAAATCAATTTTGAAAAATCATACTCGTAATTGAAAGCTATTTTAAATTAATTTACAAACTCAAAATTCACTTAAAATGTGAAGTAAATTGGATTTGAAATTCAAATCTTTTATAATTACGATAAAACTCAATTAAAATCAATGATGTATTTGATTTAAAATAGATTGGCAATCATTTAGATATTTTGGAGTTATCTTTATTTTTTAGCATTATCATGAATTATATATAAGCTATAACAATAAAATGTGATAACTTATTATAAAATATCATTTTTGGTAAAAATAAAGACAAGTGATTTTAGTTATCAAGTCATCCAAATTTCTAGAATTTTCTGGAATTATTTAGCATTTATAATGATTTATATGATATACATAGATATTTAAATGTTAGAAAATCATAGAAATTACAATAATCATGTGAAAAATCTTGATAAAATTTATAATGTCCCATATGTTATATTAAAGCCTGGGATGAAAAATTATTGAGAGAGATAATGACCTAGGATTGTAGTCGCCTACTGAACTAGCGCTTGAAATACTAGTCGCCACTTAAAATGGCAACGAGCGTTGTCACCTGCTAAATAGGCAGCATCTAGGTCTTTTACATATTACCCCTTGTCTTTTATCTTATTCCATAGTGATGCAATAAAACCGGAAAAACTTCAAAAATTTCATGGAAAAATCTAGAAAAATGGTTAGAGAATCCTTAACCACATGATTTGGGACACCTTAAGGGTTCCTATCCTAGGTGAACTCTAGGAAATGTGAAAATGAGATATCTACAGATGCTCTTCCTTGGAGTTGATTTTGAAACAAGATTGGCACTAGGGTAGGAAGGATATCCCCATTGAGCATTTCCTGAAATTGGGAGCTCACTCTTAAATGATCTGCCATAAGATTCCAAAAGGAAGTCTACACCTATTGGTTTTGGGACAGGGTCATAGAGGCAAAAGGTGAGAAGATTAACTAAATCAGTTTCGAGACATCGTCGTACAATCAAGTGGCTCGATAAACTAAGGATGCTATCATATTGAAGGCTCAAGCATGGAGGGGTAAAGTTGGGGTATGTGTCGTAGTCAATGTCGAGACCTATCAGCCATGTAGAGTGACACATTAATGGGGCAAAAACTAAAGGAAATAAAAGAATGATTAAAGAATGCCATCATATTGAAGGCTCAAACATGATGTGGTCAAGCTAGGGCTATGTGTCGCAGCCAATGTTGAGACCATGTCAACCATGTAGAGTGACACTTCAATGGGGAAAAACTAACGTAAATGAAAAGATAATTTTGTTGTGGCTTCTTCTTTGAGAGCTTGTTCGGATTGGAATAAAAGAAGATAGGCTGAACTTGATTGGGCTTTAGGAGGATCACATGTTCTAATGGTTTCTAACACTTTTGAAGAACATTGCTCCGTCAATGCTCCACTTTCAATACATGAGTCCTAAATGCATGGATGCATGACTCAAGCAAACAATAATGTAAATGCAAAGTCAACATTCGCATGCAATGAATGATCCATATGATAGGTTAGGTCAGTGGGGTACAAGTGGTCCCTAGCCATATAGACATATGCAAGGTGCATGATGCAATTTATTGTGGTCAAGTATTTTCTATCTTCGAGTGTGACTAGTACTCTTAGAAAAGGACCGTCGTCCCACAACTCGACATGGTAAGTAAAGGAGTTCTATGAATAAAGAACCAAGTGAGGGAGTGAACCCTTCCTTTGCCAAACTAGGGTTTTGCCTCTTAGTCAGAGTTGTGTGTCTCTGTACATAGTTGGGACTCCAAAGGCAGGAGTCTGTTCTCAGTAGGACATAGTGTAGTGCCATGGTGGGACTTGATATACTAATACGTGGCGGGGGATGAAACCTACACACTTAATAAACATGTTAGTAATCAAAATGGGGTATACCATTCCGTGCCCTAAAAGGGTTGGCTAAGTTGCCTAGGAAAATTACTATGATGCTATCCTTTATTCCCCTAAAAGCATTGGCTAAGTTGCCTAGGAAAAGTATAGTAATGCTATCCTTTATTCCCTTATTCTTAAGAATAGGTGGAGGGAATTAAACTTGGCCTCAACTGCGAGATGGAAAATCGGAGCCTAGTGGATGCCAATGGTGAGTCATTCGTGGATGCTCTAAAGATCATTGCGGGGCAACGTCTTTGTGGAGAAAAATGCACCCAAGTCTTGGAGGCACACTTGAGTAAGACATTGAACTCCAAAACCAGGCAATCTATTATTTGGCAAGAAGTTCATTGATTATGAGGCCAAGTATACCACCATTGAGAAAGTCTGCCTATCCTTGGTTTGGGCCACTCAATGCCTAAGATAATACATAATGGCGTATCCTGTCTTGCTTCTATGCCACCATGATCCCATGAAATACCTGTTCTAGAAGCCAGCATTCGTAGGCAGGTGTGTCAAGTGGCAAGTGCTATTATCACAGTATGACATCACCTTTGTCATGCAGAATTCCATGAAAGGACAATCAATAGCAGACCACTTGGCTGAATTACCCTTGTCTAATTATCAGCCCCTGCAAACTCAGTTTCCGGATGAAGATATACTATTCACCACAGATGACTAAGAATCAGGAGAACTCAGAGATGGTAAACAATGGCATGTCTTCTTTGATGGAGCGGTCAACAAAAAGGGGATGCGCATCGGTGCAGTGCTATTGACACTATTGGGCCAGATGACACCCTATGCTAGAAGCAAAGCTTTAGGTGCACCAATAATGAGGCCGAATATGAGGCATGCATCATCGAACTTCAAGTAGTGCTGCAATATGGCGTACACAAGCTCCAAGTCTACTATGATGCCCTCCTCATCAACTCGCAAGTCAATGGCCTCTAGAAGACTAAAGACTCCAAGTTGACGCCATACCAAGATTATCTATTGAAGCTCATGGTAAAGTTCCAAGAGATCCAATTTTCTTTCATGAGTAGGGCCAAGAATGCCTATGTAGATGTGTTAGCAACATTAGCATCCTGGATATCGATGTTGGAGGATCGCATGTTGGAAATCTCTATAACCTGGGTGGACCAGCCAGCACATTGCATGAACATAGAGGAGGCAAATGCGGTAGACGAAAACTTCACATGGTACCAAGACATCAAGGTCTTCCTCATGACAGGAAGCCGACCTACGAGTACATCAGCTACAGATCGAAAAACCATGGCACACATCGCATCCAAATATGTCTTTGGAGCTAGATACCTATACCGCAAATCATACAACCAGATGTTGCTGCGATGCCTGAACAAGAAAGAGGCTGACGCCTTAATGCTGCAAATCCATGCTAGGACATGCATGCCACATATGAATGGGATACTGTTAGCTTGGATGATCATGTTATGGGGCTATTTTCGGTCAACCATGGAAGTAGACTGTTGTCAATTTCTCCAAAGGTGTCATGCTTACCAAATTCATGGAAATTTGATCAATGTTGCCCCATAGCGGCTGCATAATATGTCATCGCCTTTGCCTTTCTCCACCTAGGGGATCGATGTTATCAGCACCATTCACCCAGTAGCTTCAAATGGACATTGCTTCATCCTCGTGGTCATTGACTATTTCACCAAGTGAGTGGAGGCAACCCCTTATATGACAGTCACTACTGCTATGATAGAGAAGTTCCTCAAGAACAACATTATAGCCCACTACGATGTCCCGCATACTATCGTCGTAGACAACAGGAAGAACTTCACTGCCAAGAGGAACAAGGATTACTTGCAGAACTTCTGGATTGAGCATCGCCAATCCTCTCTATACCGCCCATAAATGAACATCGCAGTAGAGTCAACCAATAAGAATCTTGTCATCAAGATGGGCTTTTCCAGAGGCACTGCTATCCTTGAGGGCAAGGATAAAAAAGAGCAGCTAGAATCAATCAACGCATGCTACTTGAAGAAGTATTACCAGTGACTAGTGGCCATATCCTTGTGCTCGCAAAGCTGATCACCACCTTACATCATCAGTTCGCATACTTACACCCTTCACATCCATGCATATGTGTAGACACCCCAAATTTCCAATTTTGCAGGATAAGGATGTGGTGGCTGAGCTTGAACCTTAGTTGAGCCCATTTGGGCCCACAAGCCCATTCTAGGCCTATTTAATTCATGGAGACCCAATTGGGCCCGTGAAGGCCCACTTAGGCCCATTAAGCCAAATTTGAGCCCACTTGTGCCCACAAGCCCATTCTACGCCCATTTATTTCATGGAGATCCAATTGGGCCCGTGAAGGCCCACTTAGGCCCATTAAGCCCAATTTGAGCCCACTTAGGCCCATTAAGCCCAATTTGAGCCCACTTGGGCCCATAAGCCCATTCTACGCCCCATTTAACCTATTTGGGCCCATTTAATTCATTTGGGCCCATTGAAGCCCACTTGGGCCCATGGGGGCCCACAAGGCCCACATAGGCCCGTGGAGGCCCATGAAACCCAAAGTCCACAATGGCTCAACCCACATTTGAACTTCTTCCAAAACCAAGCTCATTCGTCCCTTTCCATCCAGATTTAAACCCAATAACCATATTCAATTTCTTTCCCCTTCATTTACCTAAGTTTTCTCCTACATAATAACCAAAAATTCACATTCTTCATGCACCCACTGAACCCACTCCAATCCAATAGCCAGCCACTGGATCGACCACCGCCACAATGGCTGGATTACCGTCCATCATGTTGGCAGCCAAGGGAGCAAGGAGGGGACAACGGTTACCAATCTGTTACGAGTTGTTGCCATTCTGTTGCAATTCTGTTTGGGTTCACCTATAAATGGAGAAGCAAAGCTCACGATTCAGAAGATTCCAGAACTTTTGCTCCACCGCAAAAGACAATTCAGAGCGAGAGAGAGAGAAGTAGAGTACCAGAGCTTGAAGCAGAGGAGCGGAGCCAGTCACCGTTCCAGAGCACCAGTGAGTCAACTCCAGCCAGGTACACACAGATCCTCTCTTATTTGCCTGAATTGTAGATTTCTAGGCCTTCCTTCTCATCCCGGAGTGTTTCCAAGGGATCCAGAGTGATCCCTTGGCTAACGGAGCTCCGCCGTGCCCCGCAGTCGCCAACCTTCGGCGAAAGAGGTGGGGGGGCAATCCAGGAAGTTTCCTGGACCCCTGAGCCCTCTCTCCTCCTCCTCTGGTCCTCCCGGAGCTTGCCGTGCCCCGTCGTTGCCGTTCAGCTGCTCCCAGCAGCCCGCGCGACGGTAGCCGGAATAGCGCTCTGATCCCGCTGTCGCCAGAGAAGACGACGGGATCTAGAGCCGCCTCCAGCCTTTTGCGCCCCTCCATTGCTCCAGACACCACCCTTCATGCCCCGTAAACATCCCGGAGTCCTCAAAGTCGCGCCACGACCACTGGATCGTCTCAGCCATGCCACTCACCGGAGGAAGCCACGGCGGCGACGGTCAGGCCTCCACCTCGCTCCACCAACCTCCACGCCGCTCTGGAGTAGTCCCGATGCCTCCCTTAGCCCTCCAGAAGCCTCCAAACGCCACGCCGCAGCCCCAACAGGTCCCCTTCTTCCCCGTGGTCGTCGCCGGAGCAGCTCGACGGCGAGTGAGGTGGGGGAAGCGCCTCTGCCGTCGGGGGCCACATCCAAACCGCTGGATGTCCTCCACTCGTCTCCTTCTTGCTTCCTGTGGGGTCTGATCTGCGATCAGACCCCGGGAGCCTCCCCCTTCGCTTCCTCTGATGGTCGGCGGCGGCGAGCTCCGTTGCCGTCGACCGTTGACCATTTTTTCAGTTTTAAAAACATTTAAACTTTTATTTTGAATAAAATCTGGAGTTTATGTTTTTTCTTGCAAATAGGTCCTTCTAAAATTACTTTCTGGTCCTTTTATTGCAGATAGGTCCTGCACTCATTTTTCTAAAATGTTTCAAATAAAATTTTAACTGAAAATATTACATATTTTACCCTGAACACTTTAAATAATGTTTTCTGAGTTTAAAACTTTAATAAAAGCCCCTAGAGTCTTTGAAACATGTTTTCTTTCAGACATTTTGCTAAAAGGACCCTGCATTTTCTTAAAACTTCCTACAAGTTCATTTTCTCTATGAAAATTGCATGAAAGACCCTACACTTCCTCAGAATGTTTATGACAGTTCATTTTATAGTGAAAATTGCATTTAGGCCCTTGCATGTTTCAAAAACTCTCTGGATAATTGTTTTTATTGGTTAAATTGCATGTTAGCCCTCATATTTCTTTGAAACTTCTCTAGAAGCATGTTTTCACTGGGAAAATTGCATTTAGACACCTGTCTTTTACAGAAAACTTCCAGAAGGCTTATTCTTGCTGTGAAAATTGCATAAAACTTCCTAACTTGGTTTTAAAGCATTTCAGAAGCATGTTTTCATGGTTTAATTACACTTTTACCCCTATTTTCTTCAGAATGATTCCTGAATGCTTTGGTTGCACGGTATTTTGCAGTTTAGCCCCCTGTGCTTTATTGTAATTACTCTGATTTGTTGTTTTCAGGGGTAGAATGACTGTTTTACCCCTGAATCATTTCTGAGTATTTTCCTTGCATTTTCATCCAGATTTTGTGTTGTATTGACATACATTACATGCATTAATGGTTAAATTGCATTTTAGCCCCTAGAGAACTTCATTTTGCACTAGGGAGCATATTTGACCCCAGATTTCTTCATGCATGCATGGAATGTGTTTTCCATGTGTTTTCGCTAATTTGGGCTTTCGAACTTCGACTTTCCTCGAATTTTGGGTTTTTTGCACAAAAGCCCCTGTATTCTTCAGATTTGCTTTCACATCTACATTTTGCATACTTTTCACATCTTTTTGCACGGTTTTTCCCGTCTTTTCTTCCTTGCTTGGTGCACGCTTTCTAGTTATGTTCCGAGCTTAGTCTTTACTTGGTTTTTGTAGTTTTCACTTGTTTTGGTTTTCCATCGCCCGAGGGCGTACAACAAAAATCTTACAAAGCCGACATGATCCTGAAACAAGGATTATTTTCCCCTTTTTGATTTTCTCGGATTTCCGTTGTTTTACGAGACGCTTTCTGAGAGTTTCACGATTTTCACGATTTTACTCATTGCCCAAGGGCGTACAGTAAAGCGGCACTAATAATGCCTACGTTTGACCCTCAGATTAACTTTTTCCTTTGATTTCACTTCTCATTGACTTGGCATGTTTTCGGTAACATTCATGCATGAGCATATAGAATAAGCAAGCATACATTTAGCAGACCATTGACAGTAGGAAACCTAGAAAGACC
>JAMKQA010016861.1:0-32697 GCA_024699735.1 Posidonia australis
GGCCAGAGAAAGGGTAAGGATTCAGGTTACGCATGGGGAAGGGGTTAGGCACCCCCATGCGCCCGAGAAAACTCGGTCTTTCTAGGCTTCCTACTGTCCATGGTCTGCTACATGCGTGCTTGCTTATTCTATATGCTCATGCATGAAGATGACTAAAAACATGCCAAGTCAAAGGCAAGAAAAAGAAATCAAGGAAAAAGTTAATCCGAGGGTCAGATGTAGGCATTGGCAATGCCGCATTGCTGTACGCCCTTGGGCGATGAGGAAAACCGTGAAAATTGGGAAATTCTCAGAAAGCATCTCGCAAAACAGCAGAAAGCGGGATAAATCCGAGAAAATTAAAAGGGTAAAGATAATCCTCTTTTCGGGACCATGTCGGCTTTGTAAGCCTTTTGCTATACGCCCTCAGGCGATGAAAAAACCAAAGCAAGTGAAAACTACGAAAAACACGGAAAACAAGGAGAAAACAAAACTCGGAGCAAAGCTAGAAAGCGTGCACCAAACAAGGAAGAAAAGACAGGAAAAATCGTGCAAAAAGATGTGAAAAGTATGCAAAATGTAAATGTGGGTGCAAATCTAAAGAATGTAGGGGGCATTATGCAAAAAGCCCAAATCCAAGGAAAATCAGAGTCTGGAAGCCCAAATCAGCGAAAACACATGGGAAAACACATTCCATGCATGAATGAAGAAATTTGGGGTCAAATATGCTCTCTAGTGCAAAATGAAGTTCTCTAGGGGCTAAAATGCAATTTACCCACTAATGCATGCATGCACATCAATTCAGCATAAAATCCGAGTAAATATGCCATAAAATGTCTCAGAAATGATGCAGAAAGTTTCAGGGGCACAATGGTCATTTTACCATTGAAAACAGGCAATCAGAACAATATTAAAGAAGTTCAAGGGCTAAACTGCAAATAACCCAGCAAACAAAGCATTCCATGATGTTCTGATGAAAATCAAGGGCAAAAAAGTAATTTTCACTGAGATTAAATCATGTAGAAGAAATTCAGTGAAAATGGAGGGTTAAAATGCAATTTACCCAAGAAAATATGCTTCTGGAAATTTTTAAACATGTTCAGGGTTTTCCATGCAATTTTCACATCAAAACATGCTTCTGGATGCTTTCTATAAAACATAGGGGCTCAAATGCAATTTAACCAGCAAAATTGTGCATTCTGAAACAGTTTGAAAAAAATGTATGGGCTTATATGCAATTTCCACAAAGAAAATGAACTATCAGAGACTTTCCAAGGAAATCCAGGGTCATTAATGCAATTTGTCTGAAGCAAAACACATTTTATAAACTCTGGAGGGCTTTTATTAAAGTTTTAAACTCAGAAAACATTACTTTAAAAGTACAGGGTAGGGAATGTAATATTTTCAGTTAAAACTTTATTCGAAACATTTTTAGAAAAATTAGTGCAGGACCTAAATGCAAAAGAAGGACCTAAAAGTAATTTTAGTAGGACTGAAATGCAAGAAAAACAATGTTTCCAGGTTTTATTCAAAATAAAGTTTTAAATGTTTTTTAAACAGAAAAAAGGGACGACGGTCACCAGCGATGGAGCTTGCCGCCGGCGACCATCAAAGGAAGCGAAGGGGGAGGGTTCCGGGGTCTGATCTGATCAGACCCCACAGGAAGCAAGAAGGGGATGAGTGGAGGACATCCAACGGTTTGGATGTGGCCCCCGATGGCGGAGGCGCTTCCCCCACCTCACTCGCCGTCGGGCTGCTTTGGCGACGACCACGGGGAAGAAGGCGACCTACTAGGGCTGCAACGCGGCGTTTGGAGGCTTCTGGAGGGCTGAGGGAGATATCAGGGTCACTCCGGAGCAGCGCGGAGGCTGATGGGTTGAGGTGGTGGCTGAGCATCGCCGCTGGGACCATCCAGTGGTCGTGGCGCGGCTCTGAGGACTACGGGGTGCTTGCAGGAGACTGAGGATGGATCCTGGGACGTCAGAGGCACGCGGGGGTGTTGGAGAGGCGCGGTCCACCTCTGAGGTGGTCGTCTTCTCCGGCGCCGGCGTCCTGGGCGTTCCTCTCCGGCGATCTTTTAGTGGACTACTAGGAGCGGCGGAGTGGCGTGTGGAGGAGCGACGGAGCACGAGGAAGACTAGAGGAGGACGAGAGAGGGCTCGAGGGTCCAGGAAACTTCTTGGATCCCCCCCCCACCTCTGTCGTCGGAATTTGGCGACGGCAGGGCACGGCGGAGCGCCGCGGGCCAAGGGATCGCTCTGGATCCCATGGAAACGGCCCAAGAAGAGAGAGGAAGGCCTAGAAGACTAGAATATCAGATAATTAAGAGATCAGTGTGTACCTAGCTGCAGTTGCCTCACCGGAGCTCTAGAGCGATGGCTGCTCCTCTCCGCGACGGCCTCTCCTCGCTCTAGTACTCTGGTTCTCTCTCTCTCGCTCTGAATTATGGCTCTGAATTGTCTAACCTCTGAAACGCTGGCCTTCTCCTCTTTATATAGGTGAACCCAACGACCACCCACTTTTGCGCGTAACAAAACCAATAAACATCGACAACCGTTACGCCAACTCAGCTGACAGCCAACGGCTGTCCCCCATGCGCTCCGGTCTATCCCCTTGCGTGCCGACAGAGGCCAACGGCGGTCCAAGCTTGCAGCGGCACATCCAGTGGCTACTAGAGGTTGATCCAACGGCTGGGCTGCTGGCTTAGTGTGGCTCGGGCTGGGCTGCTAGATTGGAGTGGGTTCAGTGGTTTTTGTGAAGTTCAGTGATTTTTGAATGGGTTCAGTGAGGTGAAAGGAGAAAGAGTTGAAGTGAATTTTGCATATTTGAGTAGAAACTTAGGTTAATGAAGGAAAAAGAAATAAATGTGATATTCGGTTTAAAACTAGATGAAGTAGGATAAATGAGTCTTATGTGGGCCTAAGATGGGCTTGTGGCCCCAAATGGGCTCAACTAGGGTTCAAGCTCAGCCACCACATCCTTATCCTGCAAAATTGGAAATTTGGGGTGTCTACAAGTTGGCCATTGGAGCTCGCTGGAGCTCGCCAGAGATGGCTGGAAACTCAGATTTCACTCCTCCTCGAGCTTCCTCTCTCATCCTGGAACTCTCTGGTTGCTCTGGTTCGGAGGAAAAGGCTTTGATGGCTCTCCTCCCAAATTTTCCCCAACCTTTCTTTTCTCACTTACAAATGGGGGCTATTTATAGGCTTGCCATGGTGGTTATGGGTTGTTGTGATTAAGTGGGAAATTGTTATGGTTTGTTAGATTAAGTGGGAAGATGTTAGAGTTTGTTAGATTAAGTGGGAAGTTGTTAGAGTTTGTTTATGTAGTTAGAGGTTGTTATAGGTGATTAGAGGTTATTATGTTGGAGTGGGAGTTAGTTAGAGAGTTTAGTTTGTTACATTAGTTTGTTAGAGTAGCTATGAGAGAGTGGAGGTTGGTTAGAGAATTTAGTTTGTTACATGAGTTTGTTAGAGTAGTTACGAGGGAGTGGATGTTAGTTAGGTTGTTAGGGTTTGACATTAGGGTTTGGGGTTTGACTATTGGTTTAACCTAGGGTTTATGGGTTTTTAGGGTTTGACCTAGGGTTTAGGGTTTGTTGTTTGGATTAGGGTTTAACCTAGGGTTTAGGGTTTGGATTAGGATTTAAAGCTAATTTTTGGGTTTTGAGTTAGGTTTTTGAATTTTAAATTTGATTTAGGTTAGTTTTAGAGTTTAAGGTCCCACTGCAAGCATATGGGGTGTCTACAGATGCCCCTCCCAAAGCGAGGTCGCAGGACGATTGGAATAGAGACCGATGCTTAGGGTTGACAGAGACACCCCACCCTTTCTTACAAGGAAAAGAGATCAGGAGGAGGAGATTTTCACTCGAAGTTGAAGAAGATGCCTTTCCTGAAGCTGCAAGAAAGAGTTCGCTATTGGCAACGAGCTACCAGTCGATGAACGCACCAGAACTCTTGACCTGCCACCCAGAATGCCACAGACGAAGCTGAAATCATAGAAATCGAAACTAATGACAAATGCTGATAAGTTGACGAGCAACCAGCTCCCAAAGGACATGACTGTTTATCACACTTGTCAAGAAAAACGTCGGACAAGACCCACAGTGCTTGCCGACGGAAAAGTGACTGGTCACGGAAGTCATCCGGGTAGCTCAGGCTACCAGCCAGAATGGAGGGAAGGAACAAGGTGAGTGGGGGAATCTATTGGGCACCACAAGTATTGCCTGGGTAGTTTAGGTTACCAGCCCACAAAAGGAAGTAAACAGTTTGCTTTGATTCCGTCCAATCGGAGCGGAACTCAAAACAAATGGGAGCATCGATATTCGTCCTGAATGGATCGAATCTAGGATGGGACCATCTAGACTTCGACTAGTAATTTAGAAAAAAGAGATGGAAAAGGGAGGCCTTGAATCCGTCAGTTAGGATGGGAATTTAAAGGCGAGAGAGGTGGCATTGAGATTTGTCTGGACGGATCGAACCACCGATGGGACCATCTAGACTCTGGCCGGCAGTCTAGAAAAAAGAGGTGGAAAAGGGAGGCCTTGAACTTGTCTGCTAGGATCGGAATTCATATGCGAGAGGGGTGGCACCGAGATTCGTCCGGATGGATCGAACCATGGATGGGACCATCTAGACTCCGACAGGTAGTCTAGAAAAAAGAGATGGAAAAAGGAGGCCTTGAATCCGCCTGTTAGGATTAGAATTCAAAGGCAAGAAGGGTGGTACCGAGATTCGTCTGAATGGATCGAACCACGGATGGGACCATCTAGACTGCGACCGGTAGTCTAGAAAAAAGAGATGGAAAAGGGAGGCCTTGAATCCATCTGTTATGATCAAAATTCAAAGGCAAAAGGGGTGGCACTGAGATTAGTCTGGACGGATCGAACCGCGGATGGGACCATCTAGACTCCAACCGATAATCTAGAAAAGAGGGACGAAAAAGGGAGGCGTTGAATCCATCTTTTAGGATTGGAATTCGAAGGTGACAGGGGTGGCACCAAGATTCGTCTAGACGGATCGAACTGCAGATGGGACCATCTAAACTCCGACCGGTAGTCTAGAAAAAATAGACGGAAAAGGGAGGTCTTGAATCTGTCTGTTAGGATCGGAATTTGAAGGCGAGAGGGGTGGCACCGAGATTCGTCTGGATGGATCTAACTGTGGATCAGACTGTCTAGACTCAGGCAGGTAGTCTAGAAAAAAGAGTTGAAAAGGAGGCCTTGAATCCATCTGTTAGGATCGGAATTCGAAGGCAAAAGGAGTGGCACCGAGATTCGTCTGGACAAATCGAACCATGGATGGGAACATCTAGACTCCGGTAGGTAGTCTAGAAAAACGAGATGGAAATGGGAGGCCTTGAATCCATCTGTTAGGATCAGAATTTGAAGGCGAGAGGGGTGGCATTGAGATTCGTCCGGACGGATCGAACCGTAGATGGGACCATCTAGACTTTGGCTGGTCGTCTAGAAAAAAGAGATGAAATAGGTGGCCTTGAATCCGTCTGTTAGGATCGAAATTCGAAGGTGAGAGGGGTGGCACCAAGATTCGTTCGGACAGATCAAACCGCGGATGGGACCATGTAGACTCCGGCAGGTAGTCTAGAAAAAAGAGATGGAAAAGGGAGGCCTTGAATCCATCTGTTAGGATCGGAATTCAAAGGTGAGAGGGGTGGCACTGAGATTCATCCGGACAGATCAAACCATGGATGCAACCATCTAGAATCCGATCGGTAGTCTAGAAAAAAGTGATGGAAAAGGAGGCCTTGAATTAGTTTGTTAGGATCAAAATTCGAAGGCGAGAGGGGTGGCACTGAGATTCATCTGGATGGAACGAACCCCGGATGGGACCATCTAGACTCTGACTGGTAGTCTAGAAAAAAGAGATGGAAAAGGGAGGCCATGAATCCGTTTGTTAGGATCGAAATTTGAAGGCGAGAGGGGTGGCACCAAGATTCGTCCGGACAGATCGAACCACGGATAGGACCATCTAGACTCCAGCAGGTAGTCTAGAAAAAGAGATGGAAAAGGGAGGCCTTGAATCCGTCTGTTAAGATCGGAATTCGAAGGTGAGAGGGGTGGCAGCGAGATTCGTTCGGACTGATCGGACCACGGATGGGACCATCTTGACTCCGGCAGGTAGTCTATAAAAAAGTGATGGAAAAGAGAGGCCTTGAATCCGTCTGTTAGGATCATAATTCAAAGGCGAGAGGGGTAGCACCGAGATTCATCTAGATGGATCAAACCGTGGATGGGACCATCTAGACTTTGGTCGGTTGTCTAGAAAAAAAAGATGGAAAAGGGAGGGCTTGAATTTGTTTGTTAGGATCAGAATTCTAAGGCGAGTGGGGTGGCACTGAGATTCATCCTAATGGATCAAACTGCGGATGGGACCATCTAGACTCTAGCCGGTTTTCTAGAAAAAGAGATGGAAAAGGGAGGCCTTGAATCTGTCCATTTGGATTGGAATTCAAAGGCAAGAAAGGTGGCATTGAGATTTGTCCTGACAGATCGAACCACAGATGGGACATCTTGACTCTGGCCGGTAGTCTAGAAAAAAGAGATGGAAAAGGGAGGCCTTGAATCCGCCCGTTAGGATCGAAATTCAAAGGCAAGAAGGGTGGCACCGAGATTCGTCTGGACGGATCAAACCACGGATGGGACCATCTAAACTCTGACAGGTAGTCTAGAAAAAAGAGATGGAAAAGGGGGGCTTTTGAATCTGTCCGTCAGGATCGGAATTCAAAAGCAAGAGGGGTGCCTTGATTCGTCCTTCAGGATTGGAATTCAAAGGCCAGAGGGGCCTGACTTTATGTTTAGCCAAAATGATTTGCCAAGGGGATCTTATTCAATTACTAGTGCACCTTGGATCATCGTCGCTGTGGGGGATGTCAGTTGAAACAGTTGGGAATCTGTTGTCAATGCCCAATGCCATCATGAATGAAAGTGTTTGTGACATGCCAACAATGCCCCAGATCTAATGCTTGACTCGCTGCAACGTCCTGCTGTAGTTGTCACTTTGTAGGAGCCACTATGTAATGAATGTCACTTCTTTGTAAGAACATGCACCTGACCCTCATTTGGACAATAATTCACACCAAGCGTTCGCAAAATAGTCCTTTCCACAAAGTAGTTTACATGCCCCTAGTCGAGTACTAACTCAGTGTGTCTAACCATAGGACAACTGACATGCCCCTGGTCGAGTACTGGCTCAGTGTGTCTAACCATAGGATAGCTGACATGTCCTTGGTATTGGACTGGCTGGACATCACTTGAGAGTATGGGGTCTTGGAAGCCAGATTGTAACTACAGATGTTCCTTGAACCATTGGAGTACTTGAGACCATCACTAGTCGAAGCAAGTGATACATTCATCAAGTGACTGTAAGAATGTATACCTACGTGCCATCCTGTATTGTACTTGGAAGACAGAAGGAATCGTGTCAACTTGAGAAAGGCCTTTGATTGGAAGAATGTATACCCACGTGCCATCCTGTATTATATGTTTGGGGTGTGTTCTGTTCAACCGTGGTGTTTTGATAGCTCTGTATTTAGTCACGCTACTGTAGGACATTATCCTGATTGTATTCGCCAAATTCTGGATTGCTGCATAGAGTCCAAAGTCATGTTGTTGTCTCCACTATTCATTTGATGTGTAGGTTTGGATCAGAGAACAATTGACTTGCCCTTGATGAACCAAGTAACAAATTGTGTGAGCCCAGTAAGAAAGCAGCTGACATGCCCCTAGCACAAAACGGTGAATGATGCTCAATGAAAACAGAAGTCAGATCAGGAGATACCAAGGAAAAACAGATGCCTCTAGCATCGAGACAGGCTACCCTGGGAAGTGTTAGGCACCACTCGAAGATGTAAAGACTTGAGGATTAGGCTGCGACTGTAGGCGCACTTTGAATCACTGAAGTGGTCAAGGCTGATTTTGGTTTAGGCCAGAGACACAATTGTTTACTGATTGGAGGCATGTATATTCATCCACTGTCCTGAGTTATACTATGATTGCAGGAAGTAATGTGATAAATCGCAGTCTATCTTAGGCTAGCTATTCTCTATTCTACCACTTATTGTGTCATTGTGCTCTGGCTGCAAACATGTACTTGACTGTGTTGACCTCAGGCATTCCCCAAACAATGTTTACCACACCTGAACTACTATGGAGGAATTGCTATCACACTGTTGATTCTGCAGGTCCATGTAGTTCGTGCACTAACTAGTGTCCTTACTGTATATGCACTTTGACCATTGAGCAGCTGGAATGTCCTTGGCTAAAAGCACTTGGCAAAAGTCCTTTTGAACAAATCCATATGCAAGCAAAAAAGATTCATCGAAGCAAAATTGTGATGATTATGATTATTATGGTGGACTTTATTATTATGAGCAATTTAATTATTTAAGAGTGATCTTTTCGATCAAGAAATGCATGCCTTGTGATTCTAGTTGCTTGTTATCTGTATTTATTGCTTTGCTTGTTCAATGAGTTCATTATCTGGATTGTTTGCTTGTTTAGTTTAGCTATTTGTTTGCCCTCAGTTAGGTTGGAAAGCTGTATGCTTGTTAGAGGATGATGACACCATCAACTCAGTTGCCACTATAGAGATTTGCCAGTCATCAGATGGCTCTCGCTAGGTAGTGGTGGCACTCGAACTCACTGTAAGGTAGCATAATGGACCTGGCTCCATGCCAAACTCTTTAAGGTCCTGCACCTGCTTTTCTTTTTAATATTATTGTCTTTTCTTTTACTCCTCATAGACGTGCGGTTTCACTCTAACCTTGACTTGGAGGTAATAAGCACCCGATCTATTCAGGAGGCCTTTATTGCAAGAGGGTGGGTAAGTCCCTCAAAGGTGTGTCTTTATTGAGCGCATACTCCGACTCCTCTCCACGGTATGGTAAGGGTAGAGCTACAATGCACGCCCCTCATTCTTGGGCTGACTTCTATCTTCGCTTTCTGTCTTCTCTATTCTTTTATGCCCTTGCGAATGTATGTTTTCTTTTCTGACTCACACTCTCAGTCACCCCTAACATTTTATCTCCCTCTTGGAGGTGTAGGATCCTTGCAGAGCTTGGACATTTCATCTAGCTTTGAAGTTTGGTGGCTCCCTTGCCAACTTGGTTGTCTATGTAGTGACAACTGAGGAGGGATAATCCATTCTAACATAGGTGAGCTTTTCCAATTCTCATCATTGGGCAGAATTTTATTGACAAGCAAACTATTATTTGCTATTGTTCTTAATGTTTTTTCTGTTTTGCGTTTTTCTTCCTTTTTCCTCTTTTGTGCTTTTTTTATTTTTTATTTATGTTTTGATATATGGTGATGCAAAAAGAAAACAAAGGGAACGAAGGAAAAGGATACAACTCTCGTCCTTATTGTTACTATTTTGTCTATGCCATTGGGGTTCAAAATAACTCCTAGCAGTGCCACTGGAAACCGGAATCCAGGCAGGTGTAACCGAAGCCATCAAAACCATTAATGAATCTGAGACCGTCACTGTGAATGCTGAATCTACTAGTGTCATTAGGACTATATCTCTATTGGATTTGATATCTGCTGTGACGGCTGTCTCCCACTT
Organism: Posidonia australis; assembly: GCA_024699735.1. Lineage (NCBI taxonomy): Eukaryota > Viridiplantae > Streptophyta > Magnoliopsida > Alismatales > Posidoniaceae > Posidonia > Posidonia australis. The sequence goes on from JAMKQA010016861.1 coordinate 9,561, forward strand.
GATCCAGGGTATTTGCATGTGCTAGGTTACATTGGTGCAAAGCAAACTGGCAAACTTTAGGTTAGACTTCCCTCAAATGAACAAGACCAAGAGTGGCACACCTGAGTTTCACCGGACAGAACCGAGAAAAGAAAAGAGGACAAACTAGGCAAATGAGGAACAAGAACAAGAGCGGCATACATGTGTGCTGCCAGACAGAAGCTGAGAGATGACAAACTAGGCAAATGAGGCCTAATGGATTCCCAGGAAAAAAAATGGGAGAAAGAGGGAAAAAACCTCTGAAGTTCCAATATCCTCGGAGCTTGTCGGTTCAGACACAGTAAGGTCGACTATTCTAGGGTGTGCACGTGTGTGTGCAGTTGTGTGTGTCTGTGCTGCCTCCTGTGTGTTGACGACAATGCCTCCATTGTCAATCAAATCCTGGACAGCATTCTGGAGAGTGTGACACTTGTTTGTAGAATGTTCATGGGTGCGATGGAATTGGCAGAACAAGTTTGTGTTATACCACCCGGGAAGTGGGTCTGGTGGTGGGCAAATCTCCGGTAGCCGCAGGAATCGCACAACTTTAGGAAAGATGTCGCTCAACGAGTCCCCGAGTGGGGTGAAGTCTCTTTCCTTCTGGCGAGGCTGTCTTTGCCGTTGTTGCTGCCCTTGTTGTACTGATGCAACGAGACGCGTCGGTTCAACGGTGGTGTGTGGATGTGTAATGTTTGCTGACCTAGATGCTAGTGAGGGTGGAGACATGAATGTGGGTACTGTGGCAACAATAAAGGTCCCACTATCAATCAAAGTCTGAATGACATCTCACAGAGTGTAGCATTTATCAGTCGAATGCCCAGGGGCTCGATAATAATCGCAGTATGTGCTCGTGTCATACCACGGAAGGAGTGGAGTTGGTGGGGGACGCGGATCTGGGAGTTTTAGAAGCGACACAATATGAGGAGAAACAACGCTTAACGACTCACCCAGGGGAGTGTCATCACTTTCAACGTGACGTTCTCGTTTCTCCTTAGGTTGCTATCCTTGCTGAGCCAATGCGACGAGATGTAGTGCCTTGACAGTGAAGGTGTGCGCCTAGTGTGCAGTGATGACCTACGTGTTGGGATCTGATCCTGATGCTGAGGTGGGTTCTGAGTATGCAGTGCTGTGTGTGGTGTTGAACGCAAGAGCAACAGCTGTAGCACCGGTACAGCTCCAGGCGAAGGACACGAGAAATGTTGTACTCTTGCACAACTAATGGGTTGATTCTTAAGTGACTGTGATGCATGCTGTGACCAATGCAGTTATGGTGTAGGAGGCAGAGATAACGCCCCCATCGTCGAAGCAGTGTGATGCTGGGGCGATGGTATGGGCGATAATGTAGTGGGGTGAGCCTGCAATACTATAGTGGTCTACACTAGAACCTCAGAGGCCGAAAGAGGAGGACTCTCAACGTGATCAAGAGAAAGGGCCATGCGCTCGAACCTTCGGCCAAAGCTCTCAAGTACTTAGCCTGTATGGCCAAAGACCCATCAAAAGATAGGTTAGAAGGTGAGAGCGGAACAGGAATGACCCCTAAAATAGATGAAACCGCAGCTAGTTGAACTCCTGAAACAGGAGGGCTCGAGAAATAGGGTGCAACTGGCAGAACTTCTGGGACCCATGTGGTAGTCACCGCAGTCAAATCAGTGACGGGTCCTAGATCGGCTTGTGTCTGCCGCTGTCTCAGAAGAGGAGATAGGGATCCTCTATGATTCCCAAATAGGGACGCACAGAGGGAAGAAGAAGCAATCAAGGTGAGAGGAGGATCTGAATGTGGATCCCCCTTCAAAACAATAACCGGAGGCTTGCAGGTCTGCGAGGCCATGGCTAACCACAAGCGAAATAAATAGAGCTGCGGCAGAAGACAAACACATGAGCCTTAAGATGAACTACAGTCAAAAAGTGACCAATAGCTCGGAAAAGGCAAGAGAAAACAACCACGGGAGGTCACCCACAATGGAGACATCCGAGCTCCTAGCCGAGGACCTCGCAACAAGCTAACTGAGAAAATAGGCAAGAGAAAACAGGTATCAAGACCTGAACAACGACGCACAGACAAATGCGAGTTATTAAAGTGGTATGCAATGACACACAATGCGAATGGATGTCCTAAAGTGCACTCTCTCACCATGCATGTCCCATATGGGGTTGACCACACGAGACGCACTCATGGGTTATGGGTTTTGACTCTTGTCAAAAAAGTAAGGTTCCCATTCTAAATCGTAGCCGGAGCACAAGCAGTGAACGGGTGGTGCGTTGGTGGCCTCGTCTCCGGCAGTAGCATGGAGTTGTACCCTCTACTAGCACCGACACGACCATGGACAAGAGGGGAAAAACTAGCAACCCGTCCTACGCCAAAGCTATAGAATGAGCTACTAGAATTATCCTTCACAAACTATGGGTGGACTCGGAGGAGAAGATGCATGCCCTATATGATCAATCATGCAATATGCTTTTTTGTCTTTTACTTGCGTTTTATTAAACCATGGGGATTGTGAGCATTTGTCTCTAGTTATGCCTTATTAGTTGTTTGTCTGAGTTTGAGTGTTTTATTTTAACTAGATAGGGAAGCAAACATGTCTCTACTCTCCTAATCATGGCAAATACAAAAAAGGGGATAAAAACACACTATCATGGCATCTAAATAGTCACTCAATGAAGCAAAAGGAATGAATATGACATGTGATAGTGTGGTGCTCACAAGTAAGTGGACAAAAGCAAGTATCTCATCATAAAGCATGAATTAGGTCATGTGCATGTGCAGTGGCATAGCAATGGTGTGAAAAGGCGTAAAAAGGCATGTTCAATCAAATATGTACAAGCAAAACAAAACAAGCAAACAAGCACCAAGTATATAGACCAAAGACAAGCAAGAAAACCAAGGCGAAAGCTAGAATTTGGTTATCCCCAGTAAAGCTCAGGGTCTTAAATGCAAAACTTCTGTACATAAATGCATGAAAAGAAACTCTAGGGGTTTTTGTCAAACTTTTAAGCCTGGAAAACATTATTAAGGACTTACAGGGATTCCTCTGCAATATTTCAAAGCAAATATTATTTAAATGATTTAAGAATATATGTAGGGAAATAAAAGTAAAAAAAAAATTATCTGTAAGAAACAAGGGCCTAACTGTATGAAGACAAAAGTATCAGAAGTTATTTAAAAGGAAAAACTATTTTTTATTAGAAAAAAGAGACGACGGCCGTCGACGATGGAGCTCTGCTGTCGACGACCACCTGGGATGCCCCTCTGAGGCATCCCGATGCCTGATCACTCATCAGGCTCCACTGAGAGCAAGAGGAGAAAGAGGGGAGAAGATCCAATGGTCATGATCTGAGGCTCGACGGTCGAAAATGGTCCCCCACCTCCCTCTCCATCGACACCACTCTAGCGACGGTGTCGTGGAAGAAGGAGGAACCTGGAGGCCATGGGGCTGCGACTCGAAGCTCCTGGTGGCATGAGGATGATGTGTGGAGCATTCCCCTTCCATCAAAGGCCAACATGGAGGAAGATCAAGCGATGTTGGGTTCCACTTGCCGTCGTCGTTGTCTTCTCGGGTGAGCATGGTTGCGGGAGTGATTAAGGGCATGAGGCTCGACTCTGATGGCTCCGGAGTGTTGGGGGCATGTTGTGGAACGTTCTTGGAGGCTCGGAGAGGTGTGGTGGAGCTGGAGGTGCGTGATCCATCGTCGTTGCCAGTTTTCTTCCCCGGCGACGGCGACAGCAACGACGCGTGACTCTGGCAATTAGCTCCTGGAGGCTCAAGGAAGCTACGAAACGGCACACTAGGGATTGGAGAAGCAAGAGGGAGCTCAAGGAAGGAGGATCGAGCACCCTGAGGCACAAATCAACCACTAGATTCGTGCCCCCACCTCTGTCACTGGAGAACAACTCTAGTGAGGCCTAAAACTCTGATTCCAGCCAGGGAAAGCCTCTAGCTCTTTTGGAATCGACTGAGGAAGATAGAGGGAGACCTAGGAAGGTAGAGGGAGACTTAGGAAGCTATTTTTGAAGTAAATTGAGGCCAGTGGAGGGCATACCTGGTCTGGTAGTGGAGTTATCCGTTAGAGCTCGTTGGAGGTCGCCGGAGATGGCTGGAAACTCAGATTTCCCTCCTCCTCGAGCTTCCTCTCTCTTCCTGGAACTCTTTGGTTGCTCTGGTTGGGAGGAAAAGGCTTTGATGGCTCTCCTCCCAAATTTTCCCCAACCTCCTCTTTTCTCACTTGCAAATGGGGGCTTTTTATAGGCTTGCCATGGTGGTTATGGGTTGTTGTGATTAGTTAGAGGTTGTTGGATTAAGTAGGAAATTGTTAGAGTTTGTTAGATTATGTGGGAAGTTGTTAGAGTTTGTTAGATTAAGTGGGAAGTTGTTAGAGTTTGTTTAAGTAGTTAGAGGTTGATATAGGTGATTAGAGGTTGTTATGTTGGAGTGGGAGTTAGTTAGAGAGTTTAGTTTGTTACATGAGTTTGTAAGAGTAGCTATGAGGAAGTGAAGGTTGGTTAGAGAGTTTAGTTTGTTAAATGAGTTTGTTACAGTAGTTATGAGAGAGTGAAAGTTAGTTAGGTTGTTAGGGATTAGGGTTTGAATTATGGTTTAGGGTTTGAGTTAGGATTTGACCTAGGGTTTAGGGTTTTTTAGGGTTTGTGGTTTGGATTATGGTTTAACCTAGGGTTTAGGGTTTGGATTTGGGTTTAATGCTAATTTTTGGGTTTTGAGTTAGGTTTTTGAATTTTAAATTTGATTTAGGTTAGTTTTAGAGTTTAAGGTCCCACTACAAGCATGTAGGGTGTCTACAAGTACTTGTGGAAGACGCGTAAAGTGAGCTTAGGCGCAAATTAGGGAAAGCAATAATGGAAGAATGCACTGCAGAACAGACAATTGCACAGAGTCAGTCTGCTATTATGACCTTGGAAGAGAACAAATTACTAAACGATAGACCAGAGTAGTTTATCTCCTATCAGCCGGGAGGCAGGTCTAGGTGGTATTATCAGTTAATCAGAGGACTGCTACAAAAAAATGAAAACTTTTGTCTACACAATAAGGTTGTGAAAGAAGTAGAATAGCCAGATACATCTACAAGTTTTGAAATAATAGAGTCTGAGATCATTAGAGGCGCATACAAGAAAACTAGGGTTACAGTAATCATTTTGAAGCATCATCAAGGGCAGAATGCTGAGAAAATGTGCACCTTTGAGGACATAGATCCATCATTCCAGCAAGAAGTCCTTCCCAAGCTTATTGCATGTGGAGAAGAAGATGATGCAGAAATAGATGAGGAAAGTCACGATGCACCAGAATTCCAGCCTTATGATGATGATCTAGAAGGCCCAAACTTGCTTGTAGAAGAAGAAACGAAGTCTGTAAACATTGGCACCAATGAAGATGTTAAGGAAGTACGAATAAGCGCCAGTCTTACAGCATAGGTCAAAGCAGAACTTGTTGAGCTCCTCCGAGAATATGCAGATATCTTCGGCTGGAGTTACGATGACATGGTGGGGCTAGACGTTGAGGTAGTGGTGCACACATTACCACTTAAACCTGACATCAGGATAGTTGAACAAAAATTGCATAGATGGAGACCACAGTGGCTGTCAAAATTGAAAGATGAGATAATGAAACAGCACAAAGTTAACTTTCTGAAGGTCGTCCTCTACCCAGAATGGTTAGCAAATGTGGTTCCAGTACCTAAGAAAGATGGTCGGGTCCGAATGTGTATTGATTATAGGGACCTAAACAAAGCCAGCCCAAAGGGTGATTTCCCACTCATACACATTGATGTGTTGGTAGACAATACTGCAGGACACAAAATGTTGTTGTTCATGGATGGATTCTCAGGTTACAATCAAATCCGAATGGCAGAAGAGGATATGGAGAAAACGTCCTTTATTATTCCATGGGGAGTGTTCTGCTACAAAGTTATGCCATTTGGGCTCAAGAATGTCAGAGCCACATATCAAAGGGTAATGATAGCCTTATTCCGTGATCTCATGCACCAAGACATCGAGGTTTACGTGGATGATATGATTGCTAAGTCAAAGGAGCTTGAAGAACACATTGCTTGTTTGAGGAAGCTCTTCGACCGCTTGCAAAAATATAGGCTACGGTTGAACCCCAACAAGTGTGTATTTGTTGTGTCATCAGGCAAGCTACTGGGATACATCATTAGCCAAAGGGGAATTGAGGTAGATCCGAACAAGGCTAAAGCCATCATCGAGATGCCTCCTCCTACAACAGAAAAGGAAGTCCGAGGGTTGCTGGGGTGGTTGCAGTATATTAGCCGGTTCATTGCCCAATTGACACCAATTTATGAGCTAATCTTCAAGCTCTTAAGGAAGAACGCACAAATCCGCTGGAATGAAAGTGCTAGGAAGCATTTGACAAAATTAAGAAATGCTTGGTAAGACCACCAGTCTTAGTTCCTCCGACACCAGGGCATCTGTTGTTGCTCTACTTGTCAGTAACACAACATTCAATGGACGCAGTTTTGGGTCAGCATGATGAAACAGGTCACAAGGAGAGGGCCATTTATTATCTAAGTAAATAGTTCAACAATTGCAAAGTTAAGTATACCGCAATCGAGAAAGTTTGCTTGTCTCTCATCTGGGCTACACAGCACCTGAGGCACTATATGATGACATATCTAGTTCTATTACTGTGCCGACATGATCCCATGAAATACCTGTTTCAAAAGCCAGTACTGGTGGGTAGATGTGTCAAGTGGCAAGTGCTCTTATCTCAATTTGGTATCACTTTTGTCACTCAGAAGTCAATGAAGGGACAGGCTGTGGTGGATCACTTAGCAAATTTACCCTTGCCAGAGTATCAACACCTACAGACTCAGTTCCCTGATGTGGATATATTGTTTGCAATGGAAGAGGAAGAGTCAGTAGACCTTCGAGGAAAAGATATGGCAACTTTACTTTGCTGGCATAGTTAACAGGAGAGGCATGGGCATCGGTGCGATGCTAAAAACTCCACAGAGCCAGATGATTCCACTTGCTCGAAAGTTAACCTTTGTGTGCACCATTAATGTGGTAGAGTACGAGGCATGTATTCTTGGCTTGCGGGCTACACTGGAACATGGTGCATCAAAACTACATGTGCATGGCGATGCCATGTTAGTTGTCTCACATGTTAATGGCAACTGGAGAACCAAAGACCTGAAATTGGTTCCATACCATAACTACCTCTTAAAGCTGATGCCTGAGTTTGATGAAATACGCTTTTCCTTTATGAACAGGGCCAAGAATGCTTACGCAGATGCACTAGCCACTCTTGCATCCTGGTTGTCCATACCAGAGGATGATGTAGTGAAAGTGTCGGTAACCTGTACAGACCTGTCGAAGCATAGAAGATGCAGATTCCACAACAAAGCTCCCATGGTATCATGACATCAAAGCCTACCTAGAAACTGGGAGTCACCATCCAAATGCATCAGCGACAGATAGAAAGACCACGGTCCAACTGGCTTCAAAATACGTACTTGTTGTAGGTCACTTGTACAGGAGGTCTTACAATCAAATGCTTCTACGCTGTCTTGAACAAAGGAGGTTGATACAGTAATGTTGCCAGTGCATGCTGGGACATGTGGGCCCCACATGAATGGGGTATTATTGGCCAAGAAAATAATGTTACAAGGTTATTTCTGGTCAACCATGGAGATAGACTGCTGTCAGTTTGTGCGAAGATGTCACAACTATCAGGTCCATGGCAACTTTATTCATGCATCACCGCAGTAGCTCCACAGCATGTTGTCACCTTGGCCTTTCTCAACATGGGGAATAGATGTCATCGGAGCGACCCACCCAATAGATTCCAATGGACACCAGTACATCCTGGTAGTAATTGATTACTTTACAAAATGGGTGGAGGTAGCTTCTTACAAGACAGTGACCGCCTCCGTAATTGAAAAGTTCATCAGGAACAATATCACTACCCGGTATGGGGTACCACATTCGATCATTTCTGATAATGGGACAAATTTCACAGCCAAAAAGGTTAAGGATTTCCTGCAGGAGTTCCATATCAGGCATCACAGGTCCTCCCCGTACCGTCCTCAGATGAACGGGGCTGTGGAATCCGCTAATAAGAATCTAACCAAAATTCTTAAAAAGATGGCGGAAATACATAAGGACTGGCATGACAAGCTGTCATATGCTCTATGGGCTTATAGAACATTAGTCCGGACTTCAACTGGAGAAACTCCATATTCTCTGGTATATGGTATGGAAGCAGTCTTACCCATAGAAGTGGAGATACCATCGCTCAGAATCCTAAAAGAAGGAGAGCTAGAGGAGGTGGAGTGGATTGAGGATCGCCTTATTCAACTGAACTTGATAGATGAGCATCGATTGCAAGCTATGCATCATGCGCAATGCTATCAGAAACGCATGGCCAAAGCTTATTAGAAGAAGGTCCGACCAAGAAGCTTTTTGCCAGGGGACCTTGTCTTACGAGCAATACATCTCTTTGATAGTCGTGGCAAGTTTAGACCTAATTGGTGTGAACCATTTGTAGTCAAACAAGTCTACTCTGGAGGAGCCGTCATCCTCGAGGACATGGACTGCATCAAACAGTCAGAGTCAGTTAATTCATGCTACCTAAAAAGTACTATCAGTGATCATAAATAGTGTGTCCTCACTCTACAACACTGACATTTTCCTCTATGCATGCATGAATTCATGTTCTTTTGCATCCATGTAGCCGTGCATCATAGCACATACTAACCCCCATTCAGTATACACATATATAGGCCGATGTTTGTTCTCATCATCAGATGCATGGATCTTAGCCCGATGATAATAAGTGGAATAAGCCTGCTAATGTTGGGAATGCGTAGCACCTCCTCAGCTAGATACTATTTAGGTAACCTAGGGAGTGAGGGAGCCACCTTTCATTGTGAATTGGGCGAAGTATCCAAGCCGCTCAAGGACCCTGCACCTCCTAGAGGGAGATAAAATGTTAGGGGTGAGAAATAAAACAAAAATATATATCTGTGAAAGGGCATAAAAGAATTAGAAGACAGAAGTCGCAAAAGTAAGCCCTAAAAGAGAGAGGCATGACGGGTAACACTATTCCTCCAATTTATCTTGGAGCGGAGTCAGAGTGAATACCTGGAAAGCATGTTCCCAAAAAGGGCCTAGCCAACCCTTTAAACAGCAGCAGCTCCCCACCAAAGACTAGGTACCTATTACCTCCAAGCTAGGGATAAGGTGAATCCACATGCATATGAGGGAGAAAGAACAAAGAATAAATAAAATAAAAAATGCAGGGGTATGGTCTAGTGGGGTTTGGAACGAAGCCTAGGACACGATATCCCATTTTCAGAGAGCCACCCAAAAAACTAGGGTCTTGGATAGAGTCTCGTGAGGTTTGGAGTTACCATTCCCTTGTACACTTGGCGATAAGCATCCCAATGCTGAGGGCACTAATAAGATTCCACAAATCATTTAGCATGCATACATTTCTTTCCACAAACATCACCTTAAAAGTGTCGTAGAGTTCAATCTGGTTCTCTAAGTTGGGGAGCGATAATAGCTTTCGATCTAAGAGAATCAGGAGGGCATCGCCTAAACTAGGGGCATGCAAGCTGCTCTTGTTGGTTAGGGCCATTTATGTCAAACCAGGGGCATGTTAGCTGTCCTATGGTTAGACACACTGAGCTAGTACTCGACCAGGGGCATGCAAGCTGTTCTGATTGTTTAAGAGTCATCTATGTCAAACCAGGGGCATGTCAACTGTCTTATGGTTAGTCACACTAAGCCAATGCTCGACTAGGGGCATGTCAGCTGCTCTACAGGTTGAGGATCCCAGTGATCTACCAAGAGGCACTCTAGCTACTTCATTTGGCTTCTTAAGTTCCCTGTGAGGGCTCAGTCATTGAACAATCCTGATCCTCCGGGTTTGATGGCTATATCTCATTACTTGGGTACCTGGTCAAAACCAGTTGGTAACCAAAGCCTTCTCTCAGGGCTATGCACAAGATTTAGTCTGCTCAGCAACTCCTTGCTTAGTCAGTTGTAACATTCAGTTTTTGGCCAGTCTTTCTGATTTTTTCAATACCATTTACGCTGCATCTTTCATCTATCTGTTTTAGACTTACAAAGTGTTGTTGAACAGAACAACGTTGAAATCTATTTCTGAAACAATGTTTTGAGCATGTTTTGTAGGAGATCGTTTGCCCTTTCTGGTGAGGCTTGAACCGAGGAAAGCTGAAATGCCTTACAGATCATGGGTTTCCCTACGATGGTTGTGCCAACCCACTGGTCAAATGTTCTCCAAGCATGGATCAGGCAGTGAATAGAAAACGAATGCGACAAGCTACGGACTTGGGGCATCTCTTCAAAGCTTCTGGATATCGCGAAGGTGGAGGTTTCTCGATACTTCCTGTGTGCAGCTGCTCGGTTCTGGATGCCAGCTTATCATGTATTCCTCTTTGGGAGAATTGAATTGACCCCAACCTTGGAGGAGGTCCATAGAGTATGCTATTTACAGAAGTTCCTAGGACCTACCATGTTTATGCGACATAATGGATATTACTCAGTCTTGAGTGAACTGACCGGTCTGCCAACCAGCGATTGTGGTCATCAGCTTATCTATTCAGACGAACATTCTCCTATGTCACAACTAGCTTACTTTGACAAGCTAGCCGGGATGCACACCTCCCTAGGTGATGAGCTATGGTTGAAAGGCTTTGTTACTCATTTCCTAGGAGAATTGATTTTCAGCCATGGTCAGATAGTCATAAACATTGATGTCGCTGATATTGCCTTGGCGATGGTTACCCGTCGGATAAACATGGCCCTAGTTATCGTAGCAGAAACTTACCAGGCTCTAGACCGGTCCTTGTGACGCTATCAGCACTTTTACGGCTGTGGAGCTTTTGTACAGGTATGATTGGCTGCACATGTGGGTGTTGAAGTCTTACACCCGCAATGGTCGGCCTTCGAGTCCTATTGTCAAAGCGGCCATGCACGCATGCTCACCTCAATTCGGAAGGAGTACGAGTGGTTAGAAAGGTTGACAGAAGACAAAGTCATCTGGCACATCATTCCTTCAGCCACCCATGACTTTGAGGCTTTCTTCAACACAACTGATATGAAGCTTATTGTCCTATCGGGGCTGACTGGAGGAGTTGAATATCACCCAGTCCATGTGATGCTGTAGTTTGGTTATCAACAAAATTCCCTTGTTTAGGGGAAAATGCCAGCCCGATTCCAAGAGTACCCCTTGAGCTCTTATGCTATGACTTAGGAGCTATCTCGCCTACTTAGTGGCTCCATACGATCGAAGGATCTTATAGTCATAGAGGGGAAAGGTTGCACACCAGATTACGAAGCCAAAGTCGAAGAAGCCTGGCCAATCTATAGTGTTGCCTCGAGCCATACGCTCTTTACCAAAGCTTCAGGCTCGAAGAGATCCAAAGATGACACAAATTCTTGACATTCGCGTTGTGCTACTAGTTTGTTGAAATACATGTAATCACTTCATTGATTGTTGTAATAAAATTCATCAGAACATTTTTGGCCAGCTTGTTTGATTGCTTATGGTTGGTGTAGATTAGAGATCGCCATTGCGACAACGTGTGCTCAGTTGGTTTAAACTGCTGCATTCTTCTGCCTGTCGAATTGGTGCTGGGAACCACCCAAATAATAGTCGAGAATTTCATTTTATTTCCTAGGCCTGGACAAATGAAGTCTTCACAAACTTCTGTACTAGGTATGGCGAAATCCAGCTTGCTATGTTAGATTTGCCCTTCGAGCAAGTCTGGTTTTTGTCTAAACCTTGGATGAGATTTAGGTATTCTTATCTTGGATTTGTTCCAAAAGGACGAATCTCGATAACATCTGCTCTACTAGACTTGTTTTAATCGACCAATTCTTACTTTCATATTCATCTAGGCCTCGTACGAGGACTAGAGCTTGTCCCACTTGGTAGGTCTTCCTCTTCGGCGGATGGGTCTAATATCCTACTGTGCCCCTACTAGTGGGCTGATATCCTGAAAAATCTGGTCGGCATCCATCAATTCGCCATTCTTGGTTGGTAAGTCTGAAACTTACCATTCTCCCTCTAGTCAGTAAGTCTGAAACTTACCACTTCCCTTCTAGTTGGCAAGTCCGAAACTTGCCATTTTCCCTTTTTGGTTGGTAAGTCCGAAACTTACCATATTCCCTTTGGTCGGTAAGTCCGAAACTTACCATTTCCCCTCTGGTCGGCAAGTCTGAAACTTGCCATTTTCCCTTTTTGGTCGGTTAGTCTGAAACGTACCATATTCCCTTTGGTCGGTAAGTCTGAAACATACCATACGCCCTTTGGTCTGTAAGTTTGAAACTTGCCACTCTCCCATTTGGTTGATAAGTCCGAAACTTACCATATTCCCTTTGGTCGGTAAGTCTGAAACTTACCACATCTTCCCTTGGTCGACATGTCCGAAACTTGCCATTTTCCCATTTTGGTCGATAAGTCCGAAACTTACCATATTCCCTTTGGTCGATAAGTCCGAAACTTACCATACCCCCTCTGGTCGGTATGTCTGAAACTTACCATATTCCCTTTGGTCGGTATGTCCGAAACTTACCATACTCCCTCTGGTCGGTAAGTCCAAAACTTACCATTCTCCCTTTGGTCGGTAAGTCCAAAACTTATCACTCTTCCCTTCGGTCGGTAAGTCCAAAGCATACCATATTCCCTTTGGTCAGTAAGTCCAAAACTTACCATAACCCCTCCAATCGGTACGTCTGAAACTTACCATTCATCCTTTGGTCGATAAGCCCGAAACATACCACTCTCACCTTTGGTCGGTGTGACCGTGCCCGGCTCGAGGGATCCGGCATTGCACCAAAGGGAGGAAATCACAGCCTTGCCAAGATGGCAAGGGCACGAGATGGGATAGAAACGGAAAGAAAAGGAGTCACCACCTAGGCTTTCAAGGGAAAGACGAGAAAAACTACAAACAAATCACACAAAGTAAGTGAATGAGATGCAAACATAAAGGCCAGGTGTCTGCTAACCAGATAATGGGTAAGGATTCCTATTACGCACGGGGAAGGTGTTAGGCACCCCCATATGCCCGAGAAATTCGGTTTTCTAGTCTAATTCGCTTGCTAGAGGCTAAATGAATGTTTGTTATGCCTTGATCGTATGCTAATCATGCTGATATGAATGCCAAGACAAGACTGGATGGATGTATAAGAGGGTACGCGAAAACTACGAAGAAAATCACATAAAATGATGAAATCACAAAGTGTGGCACAACAAAGAAAATCACATGAAATGATGAAGTTTCTGGTGAGAAGGGCTCAGAAAATCATACAGGTCTCAAGAATGTCAAAAATTCAACTAACTCAAGTCGTTAGAATCAAAGAAAGAATCACAAGAATCAAGATGGGAAAACTGCAAAGAAGTCCACATAAAGTAGGAAAACTATGACATGTAATGAAATTCACATAAAATGACGATGTTTTTGTAAAGAATAGTTCAGAAAACTATACTAATGTCAAGGGGATCAAAAATACAACAGACCCAAATCATTAGGAGTACAAAAAACACCATAGAAATCCAAATGGAAAAATTGCGAAGAAATCCACATAAATAGGCAAATGGTGAGATGAGAAGAAAGTCACATAAAATCACGATGGTTTTGCAAAGAATAGTCCAGAAAACCATACTGAGGTCAAAATATGGATGGTGGGGTCAACCTGAGTAATCGGAATTATGGAAAAGGTCATGAAAATCAAAAAGGGAAAATAATCTATGGTGGGGCCAATGTCGGCCTTCAGGTCTATTAATATACGCCCTCGGGAAATGAAATTCAAATCAAATCGAAAAATATGAAACTATGAAATGAAGATAGTTAAATCAAATATTCAATGAACAAATCCGAAGACAGGTAGGAGAAAAAATCCACTGAAGAATGCATGAAATGCAAACTTATTCAAAAAGGAGGGACTGATGTGCAAATACAGCAAAAACTATGTAGAATGCCTTGAAATATACCTAAATGGGTAAAAGATGATAGGGAATGCTTTGGACAGAGATTATGCATGACTTGGTGCAATAATTGACACATGTGCATGAATTGATGACATAGGGGTAATTTGGTCATTTCAGTGGTCAAATATGATAAATGCATGCATAGGGATAATGCATGGTCTAAGATATGCCAAAATGTATGCAAAATGCCAAGGAATGAGAAAACATGCAAGGAAAAAGGTCTTGAAACAATAAAACGATGTAAAAACAATAAGGACAAGTATAGGTAAAATTCACAAAAAAGGATGAAAACCTGGATTAAAATTCATTCAGAAACTTCTTTCCCTAGTGTACAGATGATGGATCAAGGGAAAATGTGACACTAGGATGTGAGAATTGTACTTAGATAATTCCCTGAAAACTCAAGGTCTAATGTGCAAAATTCACAGAAAGGAAACGTTTATGGTTAAAAAGGTGTTTAAAAAGTCTTATCTTGATGCTAGGATGTAAAATTTGAAGAAAATGTGGCTATGTGATGTGACTTGTGTGAAAATTGTACTTTTGGTAATTTCTTGAAAATCTAGGGTCTATTATGCAAAATTCCCGCTTAGGGTGCAAATCTAACAAAAAAGTGAAATCAGATATTCATTTATGTTGCAAACAGGGTTTTTTGATGAAATCTTTATTCAGGTGATGATTTTACATGTACATGTGATCAATAATGGGAAGCATACTAAAATGTGATTTAAAATGCAATAAAAACTATCATTAATGATTTAAGAAAGTTCCAGGGACCTAGATGTAAATTTTCCTATCTAAAAAACATTATAGACTGAATTCAGGGACTGATTTGCAAAATTTCAGGACCAAAATGTGATAAAAATCAATTTTTTTACATGATCAACGTAATTATAGATAACTTTAAGGTCTTAAATGCAAATTATACAAAGGAAACTCTTTTCAAAGAACTTTAGGGGCAAAATGCAAAAGCTCAGGACTTAAATGCAAAGAAAACATGATCTCAGGGGCTTAAGTGTGATAAAACATGCATGAATAGGACTGAAAATGCAATTAAAAGTTAAATAGGGCAAAATGTGCAATATTTACAATGCAATTTTAAAATAAGAAAATTCAAGGGTTACAAAATAAATTTTCAAGACTCATTTGCAAAGAAAACATGAATATAGGGGTCTAACTATGATGAAACAAACATATATGGGATTAAAATGAAATTAAAACTTAAATAGGACAAATCATGCAATATTTACAAAAATAATAAAGAAATGAAAATTATTTAAATCTTCAGGGGTTTAAACACAAATATATAGGACCTAAATGTAATAAAAAAGGACCTAAGAATAATAATAAAGGACCTGGATGCAAGAATGTAAGAAAAAAGGACCAGGATGCAAGAAAAAGGACCTAGAAGAAATTCCAGGGACCTATATGTAACGATAATTAGGACCTATGTGCAATTATAAAAAACTAAAAAAAAAAATCCTAAATCTAGTTGTTTCGAAGATCGCCGGCAAATCACCAACACCCCCTCTTCGGCGCGGACTCTGGTGAGCCTCCAGCAACGGCACAGCGGTGGGATGGTGATGGCGGTGGTCAGAGGAGCTTGAGAGCTTCACGGCAAGCATCTACGAGGATGTGGGATGGACTGGGGAGGCTTGAGAGGCCTCCCCCACCTTTAGCTCCGGCGAGGAGACGCCGTCGTTGGAGAAGACGCCGTCGCTGGAGAAGACGCCGTCGCTAGAGAAGACGACGACGGAGCGGTTGGAGAGAAGGCTGCCACTGGGATGGCATGGTGGCATGCGAAGGAGCTTCCCGACGGTGCAGTGGACACTCCAGAGAGGCCAGAGGGGATCGGGGACGTCTGGTGTGTTCCCCCCGTCTCTTGTGATGGACATGGCGATGGCGGTGGCATGGGTGGCGCTCCAGGCTCTAGGATGACGGCTAGGCGATGCAGAGGGGTTCATGGAGGTATAACGGAGCTCCCTGATGCAGTGGCTTGGAGCGAGCGTGATCAGAGCGTCCTGACAAATTTCACGGCGGAGGGGAGCAACGGCGATGCCCTCGGGTAGAGAGGAGCCAAGGGAAGCCCCTCTTGAGTGATGGAGACACAAGGAGGAAGAGAAGAAAGAAGGGAGAGAGGCTCTAGGAGCCTCACCGCAAACCTGGAGGCGGAGGGCCTCACTGGTAGTGGTGAATCCACCATCGAAAAGAAAAAGACGGCAGACTGTGGCTAAAAACTATGGCGAAACACAATTCAGAGGAGCAAAGGGGCATCATGGGGCTAAGGCAAAGTATTTACAAGCTTGAAGGGAAGGATTTACCTAGAGGAAGTCATTGTCTCTGGCGAAACTCGACGACAGCGTTCTTTGGTAGGTGCTCTAGTGACGGAAGCCCCAATGTTCTGGTGGCTCATGGTTGCAAAGGGGTTGTGTGAAAAGTTCGATGGTGCTCTGGTGTAACACCAGTATATTTCATTTTGTAATTATTTACATTTTATGAATTTTTATCTAGACGGGTGTTACTGTTTTGAGGCCCGTTGTGCAGTTCTATGCCTTTGGGCTTGGGCCTCGTGGGTTGGCTTTTGTTTGCGTGTCCATGTGCGTGGTTTGGCACTGTGCATTGTGGCACTGTGCGTATGGGGCTAGGGTGTGGGTCCGTGTGGGGTCCTCGTGGGCCCCGCATTTCTGGGCTGTTGGTTGTGGCTGGTGGTTGGGCGGAGTGGTTGGTTGCCCGTGCGGTGTGCCGGTGGCTAAGACGTGCAGGTGGGCACATTCTCAGCTACTACGGGCACATGCTTTATAAGCCGCACCGCTCTCCTCCATCGTCATCGCTGTCTTCTCCTTCCTTCTTCTTCCTTTCCCTTTCATCCATGGCAGCGCATCCCTCATCCTCCCCCACCTTCTTTCTCTTCCTCCCCACCCTTCCTTCTCCTTCCTTCTCTTTTCCCCTCCTCCTTTCCACTCGTCTCCCCTATTTCCCTTGTTTTCCCTTCTCCCGCACTGAGAGAGAGAGAGAGAGGTCGAGGTAGTGAAGCGGAGGGTTGTGGTTTCTCCGAGTGGTGTGCTGAGCTTGCGTGGCATGCTCCCATGGTCGTGGCGACGCCGTGGTCGCTGGAGTTCGCCGGAGTCGATTGAGAATCGCCGGAGGCGTTTTTCAGGTACGCATCTCCACCTTATGTAATAGAGAGAATGAAATTGGTAGAAAATGCTAGGATTGCATGGAATCTAGGTAAATTTACTTTCTTAGAATTTATTGTGTATTTATGGAGCATTTATGGGCATTTATGCCAGTGGTTGCGTTTTGGGTCGTTTTGACCCATTTGTCTTTGTGATTTTATATCTTGATGCATGGTGAATGGATTTTAGATTTGTTTGTTGGGTTTTGGAGTAGACTCGAGGGTCTACACCATATGTTTTATGCAAGATTTTTGGTGTTTGTTTAGGGCATCCGATCGAATGTCCTAGTTGAGGCCATATGATCAGAAGATAATGTTTGGGCCGTTTTCTGGTTTCGTAGAATTCGACATACCGAATGGAAACGACATATCGAATTAGGGGATTTTGGTACACCTATTCCGCTCAACATACTGTTTTTCTATCAGTTTAGGTCCTCTAGTCGAGATTCAGTCATCCGTTTTTGGACGGTATACCGAATATGGCCTGAGTGTTGACCGTTGACCTGATTCGGTCGACCGATCCAGATCAGCCTACCAAACCAGGGGTTTTCCTTATACTGATCTTGATTTCGGCATGCCGATTCTGGGCCCAAATGAGTTTGCAAGTGTGTTTTTCGAGGGCTTTTTGGATTACCGTGTTTTGTCCCATTGAACGGGACTGTGGGCCATTAGTGGTTGTCTCCTGGGACACTTGATGCGCCGTTTTGCCGAGGTTTTGGAAGAATTTTCAAAAGATATGAAAATGGTTTTGGAAATGGATTTCATGGAGTAGTTGGCCTGCTTTGGAAAATGTTTTCCTGGTTTTTTGTGTGTAGGCCGAGACATTGTGGGACCGTGTTGTCGGGACCAGGGAATGTGACGACATTCTCAGGTGGTCGGGCACGACTCCCTGGTTGAGGTCGTGGGCCGAGATACCTAAGACTGAGGGGGCGTCAGGTCCTGGAGGTATGAGACTCCTTGACTGTTGTCTCAAGGCTAGGGTTGTGGTCCGCGGGTTGAGGTGTCTTGTGGCATGACGGGGAGGTATGATACTCCTACTGTCGTTGTGAGCATTAAGGCTCAGGTGTTGTTGGGTGTGGAGGAATGACACTCCCTCCTGAGCATCGTGTGTGGATGACGCCATGAGGAGGCGTACCCTGTGGTGGCCTGTGCGGGTGGGACACATGCCCCGTAGCTGGTAACGTCCTGAGAGAGAGGACAGCCTTCCCAGGGAGGGGTTGGCTTCTGAGGGTTCTCCAAATAGGAGAATCGCGGGACGGTGATTAGCTCCTATACAAGGTGGCACACCGTGGCAGTGCAGAACACTGGGGTCGCTCCTCAATGGACTACGTGTGGCCAAAGTTAGGTTGTCTGACGTCGGGCTTCCAGACTCACTGTGTGCGGTTTTGGCCATTGAGGGCCTTTGCTTGTGGCATTGGACTAGTAGAGCCCTGGTGTGTGGTTTTGGCCGGTGTGGGCCTGATTTATGAGGTTTTGAGAAAAAGGCTTGCGAAAGGAATTTAAAAGGAAAATGATTATAGTTTTGTTTTCCGAAGTTTTTGTGGGGTGCGTACTGGGTGACTTTGGTCACTCATGCGTTTTCCTTGTGGTTTTGGTTTGTAGGTGCTAACATGCGACTGGTTTAGCATAGTGCATATAGATCGGAGTCCCCTAGTCGCACACATAGGTTCCTGGTAGCTTGATATTTACTGTTTAGTTTTAATTTTCCCGTAAATTAATCTGTTCAAATTATTGTGTAAAATTTGGGGCATGACATCTGGGTTGTGGGGAAATTATCGAGGTTGGCTCTGGATGCATTCTAGGGTTTCAAGGGTGCTCCTCCGTCGTCCTCTCTGATCTGCTCCCCCCGTTCAATTGCTTCTCCCTTTTCTTTGTTGGTGGTTTCTCAAGGTTAAAAGGGAGGTGGAATGTGCGAGGGAGATTGTGGGTGATGGTAGGCAATTAGGCTTTTAGTGGGGAAGTGGGTGCAGTTGGGGCAGAAGGCACTATTCACTTATTTTTTGCATTTCCTAAGTTTTTAATTGAGGTAGGGATGAAATGATGTTGGGCTAAACGGGCCTTGCTTTTTGGGCTTTTGTTTTTTTGTTTTTGCTTTTGCTTTTGGGTTTAGGTTTTTTTGGGTTTTAGGTTTTGATTTTTTTGGTTTTAAATTCTGATTTTGTTTATGATTTGAATTTTTTTTTTAGGTTTTTAATTAGGTTTATGATTTTGATTTTATGATTTAGGTTTTAATTACTTGGTTTTAGATTAAAATTTTTTTAGGATTATGGTTTTTTCTTTTAGGGTTTTTGTGTTTTAGGGTTTAAAGAGTTTAGTTATTTTAGGGTTCATGTGATTTAATTAATTTAGGGTTTTTGTGACTTAATTAGGATTTTCTGGACTTTATTTATTTTAGGGGTTTTTAGGGTTTTTGGATTTTAATTAAAGTTTTTAGTTTAAATTAGGGTTTTTTAGTTTTACTTGGAACTTTGAGTTTTAATTTGGGGTTTTTAGATTTTAATCATGGTTTTTAGTTTAATTAGGGTTTTTTGGGTTTAATTAAATTTTGGGTTTAAATTAGCATTTTTTCGATTTTAATTAGAATTTTGAGTTTAAATTTGTATTTTTATGGATTTTAATTAAAGTTTTGGGTTCAAATTAGGGTTTTCTAACTTAATTAAGTGACTTTAGGTTTTTTTGAGTTTAATTTGGGTTTTCCTTGAATTTAAATGGATTAAAGTGGTTTAAAATGGATTTTATTTGATTTTGACTTTAATTAGGGTTTTCACTTGATTAATTTGGATTTTAAGTGGATTTAAGTGGATTTTGTTTAATTTTGGTTTTAATTAGGGTTTTAAGTGGATTTAGGTTAATTTTTGTTTTAATTAGGGTTTTACTTAATTAGTTAGGGTTTTAAGTGGATTTAGGTGAATTTTGTTTAATTTTGGTTTTAATTACTGTTTTTTGCTTTGATTAAGTTAAAGTGGGCTTGTGTGGACCTAAATGGGCTTGTGTGGGCTTGAGTGGGCTTGAAGGTTTAGGGTTTTGGTAGAGTTAGGGTTTAGTGGTAGTTGCAACTAGAGCATCTTCTAGAGGAGCCTGTTGCCATGTGACTGCAAAATTGGGGTGTCTATAGTCGATAAGTCTGAAACTTACTATATTTCCTTTGGTCTGTAAGTCTGAAACTTACCATACCTCCTCTGGTCAGTAAATTCGAAACTTACCATTCTCTCTTTGGTTGGTAAGTCGAAAGCTTACCACATTTTCACTTGGTCGGCAAGTCTGAAACTTGTCATTTTCTCGTTTTGGTCAGTAAGTCCGAAACTTACCATATTCCCTTTGGTCTGTAAGTCCGAAACTTACCATACCCCCTCTGGTCAGTAAGTCTGAAACTTACCATTCTCCTTTTGGTTGGTAAGCCCGAAACTTACCATTCTCTTGCTGGTTGGCAAGTCCGAAACTTACCATTCTCTCTTTGGTCGGCAAGTCTGAAACTTGCCATTTTCCCATCTTAGTCTGTAAGTCTTGAACTTACCACATTCCGTTCGGTAAGTAGGTCAGAATCCTACCATGCCCCATTCAATCATTGCTTAGAGAGTCTGGAATCGATGGTGCTCCTTTGGTCGTGCTCCAGTTGAAGTACACCAACCCCTTCTATGGACTGGTACCCTAGACTACTCGATGGGCACCAGGCAAGGTGTCTACCTTGGTGGACAGTAGATCCGGTATCCTGTTGTGCCCCCTTTCTCATAGGCTGGTATCCCGAACTACCCGGGCAATACTTGTAGTACCCGATGGATTCCCTACTTGCCTTGTTCCTTCCCTCCTTTTGGGCTGGTAGCCTGAACTACCCGGGTGACTTCCATGACCAGTCACTTTTCGATTGGCAAGCACCATGAGTCTTGTCCGGTACTTTTCTCAACAAGTGTGATAACCAGTCATGTCCTTTAAAAGTTGATTGATCGTCAACTTGTCAGCATTTGTCATTAGTATTGTCTTCTGTGATTTTGGCTTCGACTATGGCGTTCAGGGAGACAAGACAAGAATCTTGGTGCATTCATTGACTAGTGCTTGGTTGTTGATAGCTAACTCTTTCTTGCAGCTTCGTGCAGGGCATCTTCGTCAACTCTGAGCGACGATCTCCTCCTCTTGTTCTCTTTTCCTTGTAAGAAGGGGTAGGGTCTCTTTGTCAACCCTGAGCATCGATCTCTGCTCCATTCGTCCTCCGACCTCGCTTAGGGAGGGGCATCTCTAAAAACACCATATGCTTGCTGTAACCATGCCGGTGATAGCCTTGAGACTTGGCACTAAAGGACAAATACATGAGGGTCGGCAAAGTCACAACAAAAAAATTAAATAGCAAATGCAGGAGTCGCCACCTAGTCTATCAAAATGGAAGACGAGGAAAATCATATAGATCATGCAAATAAGCCAATGAAAAGCAGATTATAAACCAGAAAATGGGTAAGGATCCCTGTTATGCGCGAGGAAGGTATTAGGCACCCTCGTGCGCCCGATAAATCAGTCTTTCTATAGGTTTCTCGTTTGCTTATGAAATGTCGACTTTTCAGCCTTTACTGTACGCCCGAG
Organism: Posidonia australis; assembly: GCA_024699735.1. Lineage (NCBI taxonomy): Eukaryota > Viridiplantae > Streptophyta > Magnoliopsida > Alismatales > Posidoniaceae > Posidonia > Posidonia australis. The sequence goes on from JAMKQA010016861.1 coordinate 31,314, forward strand.
GGCGATATGCCATGCCATGCTAAGTGAGTGGTGTCTTATGCTAAAATAAGATGCATGGAGTGCATAGTGTGTCCTAATGCTTAGAAGTATTGCTCATATGTCGGGTCAAGTGTCGATGCAAAGATATTGCATAAATAAGATCAAGGATCTAAGTATTTTGAGTGATTTTTCATCCTTGCTCTACTACATGCAATGTATGATTTAACATGCATAGAAATGGTTCAAAACAAAGACGGGTTTTCCTAGAGACACCATGGAAGAAAGCCAGAGAATACTGAAAGCAAATCGAGGCTGAAATCATGCTATAAACCATGCGAAAACTGTTGTGGGCTACTGAAAACAAGCTGATGCGCCTGTTAGGTGCGCCAGACTGGTGCTCCAGTCTAATGCGCCACCTATGTGCTCCTGTGTGGGCCAGAAAGATGTGCTGGGGAAAAATAGAAATCCATGCAGTACAAAATCATATGTAAATGCGCTTAGAACATTATGCAATGTAAAGTCCTTGTAAAAATGGAAAATATCCTTCTAAAAATGAAAGACATGCAAGTATGAGAAACTCATGGATCTTGTGCTCAAGGACTAGTAGTCTCGCACAAGGCCACATCCTACTCATGCTGGACAAAAACAAGGTTCAGCCATGTCCCAGGATCATGGGCCGATGCATAGAATCTCCACAGGGGAGCAAAGTGCAATCAGCCTACTAGATTTTGAACCATGGACTGAAAACACAAAGTATAAAACAACTGATAAAACGACATCATTTGAGGCTGGAAACATGCATGTGAAATCATAAAACATCAGAGAATCACTGCCAAAAGGATCAGACTCTAAACTATTCAGGAAAACATGCAGATGAGGATGCAAATGAGGGTGATTTGCTCTCTGACAAATCTGGTGCACCAGAGTGGTGCTCTGATGTAGTGCGCCACTCTGGTGCGCCATATAGGTGCTCCAAAATGGTGCTCCCTAGAAAATCTGAATCAGACAGCCTAATTCAGAATTCTGGTTCAGATTCAGAGAGGCGATTCCTCTTAACCTAGATTTGTTTATGCAGACGACAAGAGATTAAAGAAAACATGATGAAATGCTAACAAGTGAATGTCATTTATCATTAGTTTTTAATCATGACAAATCATGGGTTCATGGCTGAAGATACTTGCATGAGATTCTAAAGCATAAGAAATGTGTGCATGAGCTTGGCCATTATATGCATATTGTTATACGTCCAATAGCAAAAGCCCCATGAATCCAAACGAAATCAACAAGTGGAATGAGGAGAAAATTCGAGTAGAAGAGGAGTTGTCCAACCGCATGCCTAGAAACAAATTGCCACCAAGGAGAAGAAATGCCAAGAGATCAATCACGCAAACACCCAAGGATTTAA
>JAMKQA010016862.1:0-11167 GCA_024699735.1 Posidonia australis
CTCTATACAATTGGAGACAAAATAGGGTTACATTATGACCAAAGAGGTTACATATTCTGTGCCTTAGCCTTCTTAAATACTAGGGCACCTAAATGGTCAAATGACCAAACTAACCCTAAACAAACAACATAATTCAAGACATATTTACAACATAATATTTCCCCTTTTCTAGGGATGTTTGTGCAAAATTCTCTTAAAAAGTTTAATAAACAAATGGCTACGGGGGAGGCATGCCCGTTTGGGGAAAAAAAAAGAGAGAAAGAAAGAAATAAGGGAGAACGAAGAAGAAGAAGTGGAAGAGAAGCAGAGGAAGAAGAAGAAAACGAAGAGAGGAGAAGAAAGGAAGGCTTAAGAGGAAGCCAGAGTTGGGAAGAAAGGAAAAAGAAAGGGAAACCAAGAAGAAAAGAAAGAAATAAATAAATAAAGGATGGAAGGAAAAGAAACAGAGAAGAAAAAGAAAAAGAGAAGAAGGAAGGAGATGATCAAGGTACACACTCTGTAGACACTCCTATTTTGAGTTGACTCATAGATGAGCTTTTTAGTTGTTGCTTTGGATGTGGCTAACCCTTGAACCAACCCTAAACCTATAGCAAGCCCGCAGCCCAACTAGAAATCCAGATAGGTAGGAGAGAGCACCTAGCTAGCAAACTTACCTAGCACACCTAGTTAGCACACTTACCTGGCACACCTAGCTAGCACACCAACCCGACGCACATCCCAGGCGCACATACCCGACGCACATACCAGGCGCCCAGCCATTTCTCAGGCTGCTGGCTTTCCACCTTCCATGGCTGTTACCTCTACCAACGAATATGCCATGGAATCTTCCAGGCTTTTCGTCTACGAGGCTCCTTGTTGTCCTAGGAGTTACCCATGAGGAGTTCCTATATATAGACCCCATAGACAACCATTTGAAAGGGTTGAATCATCTTGAAAGATAGAAATTATAGCTGCACTAGCCTTCTCCAGAATTCTGCAACCATCCACTTGAGCACTTGAGTTGTTCTCTTGCATCTAGAGGTATTCTCAGCCCTTCCAAAGCATCTAGGAGCTCATTATCTTGGGTCTTTATTTTCTTCTTTGAAGGAACATCCATCTCAGACAAGGTAGGCCCTTCACCTTTCTCTTGTTCTTTTACAATGGAATAGCATGCTATTAGCTCCATATAAGGTCTGATTCTTTCTGTATCTTCATGAAGATTTCGTGTTGAATTCATTTATCCTTTTTTGCAAGATACTCTTCATGAAAATTTATGCTTTGATTATAGCATGTTTTATTTTATTTCTAGTTTAAAAATCTGCACTCCATCGCTTGCACGAGCAATCTATTCTTTATGATGTTCTTAATATAATCACTTGCACGAGCAATCTTTTTATGTTCTTGATATGATCATGGTTTCAGCATGTCATGTTGGGTCTTTTCATGCTTGAATCTTTGCATGAACCCATTTAGTCATCTTGTTATAATAAGATGGCAATGATCAGATGCATTCTATCATGCTCTTAACAATCGCATGAATCAACCTACATTAGCATAGATCACCCATCTTCATTTTGGATCAGATTGCAGTCTGATCCAGATTTTCTGGAGAGCACCTATATGGCGCACCAGAGCGGCGCACTTCTCCAGCGCACCACTCTGGCGCCCCATGCAGGAGCACCAGACTGGTCAGAGAGTAAACATTCACTTCTGCATATCTGCTTGCGATTTTCTGGATGATTTTGAGCCCGATTCTTTTACTACTGGTTCTCTTATATTTTGTGGTTTCACATGCATGTTTTTTTTTTTTTTGATTTTAAACAATATTGTTTCCTAGTCGTTTTACCTCTTTGGATAATCAGTTCCTGATCAGAATCTGGTAGGCTGGTTGCATTTTACTCCAACATGGAGAACCTATGCATCAGCCAATGATCCAGTGGTATGGCTGAATCTCGCATTTTCCATTTAGCTTGGGATCCTGTGTGAGGATACCAGCCCTTGAGCATAAGGTCTACAGGTCATTGCATTTGCATTTCTTTCATTTTAAGGCATGTTTTCCAAGTTTTGCGAAGGATTTTACATGGCTTGACTTTCTGGAATGCATTCTCATGTGGTTTGGCATAGCATGGATTTCTGTTTTCTTTCTGCACATCTTTCTGGCCCACATAGAAGCACCTAGGTGGCACACTAGACTGACGCACTAGTCTGGCGCACCTAATAGGCGCAGCAGCCTGTTTTCAGTAGCACACAGCAGGTTTTGCATAGTGTTCTAGCATGATTTTTTTTTACTTCAAGTTGCTTTTGTTTTTTCCTGTTTTCTTCAGGAAGGCATGTCTCTGTTTTCAACCATTTCCATGCGTAATAGTTTGCATTTGGCATATAGCAAAGCAAGGATGATAAATCGCTCAAAATACTAGATCATTGATCTTATTTATGCAATATCTTTGCATCGATCCTTGACCCGACATAAGAGCGATATTTTTGAGCATTAGGACACACCCCTACACATCATGCACCCATATTTTAGACACCACACACATAAACATGGCATGGCATATCGCCCTTGGGCGTACATAAAAGGTTGAAAAGCAGACATTTCATAAGCAATTGAGAAACCTATAGAAGACCGATTTATCAGGCACACGAGGGTGCCTAATACCTTCATTGTGCGTAATAGGGATCCTTACCCATTTTTTCTGGTTTATGACCTACTTTTCCATTGCATGATTTGCATGTTTTTATATGGTTTTCCTCGTCTTCCATTTTAATAGACTAGGTGGCGACTCCTGCATTTGCATTTTTATTTTTGTTGTTTTTGCCGTGACTTTGTCGATCCCTCGTGTATTTTGGCCTTACGTGTCGAAATCATCTCGAGGCAGTCGTCGGCATGGTTACACACTCCATTCCCTTTTATTCTCTTCATTTAAGCTTATGATTATCTAAATATGTTGAGTAGGGATGATTAGGGTGCATGATATGAATTTTGTGGATTTTTGGTAAATTTTGATGAATTGTTGAAGAAATTATGAGAATAATGACACTATTGAGCTTATTTGAGTCTTTTTGCATCAATCTTATGTAACTTGAGCTATGAGTATTGGAATTGAATAATTTTTATTCCATTAGAAAGTAGACTCGGAGATCTTTAATTCAATAGGCTACTTGTTAATTTTAATGACCTGTAGAAATACCAGTGATGATGCAAAGATTGATGACTCATTAAGTTATGCCAGACTGAGTCTTATAGCTTCAAGCATTTATATCTTGAGTTATACATATGAGATTTAAATGAAAGTTATCCCAAATGAAAGTAGACTTAAAATTCTTTGTTTGAGAATTTTTTAAATTTTTTTATTCATTGGAAGTTGGTCCGTCAAAGGTTCCAACTCCGGCGAATGGGTCTGTTTCAAAGCAGATTTCATTGTGCAGAAATCGCCTGAAACAGTATTCCAAAATTGTTTGGTACACCGAATCAGGAGATTTCGATATACCAATTTAACTAGTATGTCAACTCAGACCCTGAACCAATTTTGAGTATTTTAAGATTTGATTAATATATATATATATATATATATGGATGTATATATGTATTAATCATGGAGAAATAACTAAATTGACACAAGAACAAGTAGGAGAACCATTAGGATGGTTTTGGAGAATATAAATTGGTGTTTGGTCTCGCAAGTCATTAAGGACTTTAAGACCACTGTGAGCTTCTCTGTGTTTTCCAAGGTGAGCTTATACCCTGAAAGGTCTTTAATTAATGTTCCAATTGAACTTGAAGGTTTTAAATGATTTTTCAAAATTTATTAAGAGAAGATAAGAGTGTTTCTAAGAAGTAGTTTTTCAAAGAGTTTTCTAAAGATTCCTAAAGAGCATGAATAACTTTAAATAATAGTTTCTAAAGAATTTTGATAAGGAACCATAAGGATTTCTATGATATTTCTTTGCACTACATCTAGTGGTATTTTCAGAGATGGTTTTCAAGCATTTTCAAAAATGTTTCCAAAAGAGTTTGGAAAAAAAATGCACACATTTGCAAAGGTTTCAAAAGGTTTTCCAAAACTTTTGTTAGTTGAGGCTGAGAAACACACGATGTGTGCTATCAGAACAAGGGGGTGTGACGACATCCTTGAGGTGGTCGAGCACGTTAGCTGGAGTGAGGCTAAAGACCAAGAGACTAAGGTAAGTGTTCGTCGGATCCTAGAGGTATGAAACTCTTGGATTGTCATTCACGAGGCCAAAACTGAGGTCTACGAGTCAAGGGTCGATTGGACTTGGATGTATGAGACTTCGTTTGTTCCAGATGCCGAGGACCCAGAGTACTGACTATACACAAAGACACATGGCAGTGAACCAAAGGATATGAGACCTTTGTATAGCTGGATGTAACACCTTGGTTAGTATGGATGCTGAGACTGAGACTGTTAAGTACTAGCAGGGCCTGAGATGAGAGTCTTCATTGGTCCAGGCATACAGGAGTGTCGAGAGGAGAGGCATCCCAGTGCGAGTTGAGACAGAGACTTGAGTGGTCACAGTACAAAGAGGCTCGTTGATCGAGGTAGTGGTATGCCTTGTAAGGAGACTTGCAATGCGGTAGTACAAACACCGTTAGTCCTGCTTCGGTGGACTGCTTGTAACCAGATGTCAGTTGCTTGGCATCAGGCAGCACAACACACCAGAGAGGCTTAGAGGCTAGAGTTTGTTGGGATTTGAATTTTAGGACGAGTTCCAGCCAAGACCTGTGTTTTAGCCAGATTTGAGATTTGTGCTTTAGGTTAGAATCTAGTCCAAAGATGCTTCTAGAAATGCATCAGATTAGCGTATGAGATTTTCACAGAAAAGAAAAGTGTTTAAGAAAAGCATGAGATTTTCACAGAAAAGAAAAGAACTTAAGAAAAGCACGAGATTGTCACAGAAAAGAAAAGTGTTTAAGAAAAACATGAGATTTTTATAGAAAAGAAAAGTGTTTTAGAAAAGCATGAGATTTTCACAGAAAAGAAAAGTGTTTAATAAAAGCATGAGATTTTTACAGAAAAAATAGATGTTTGAGAAAAATGTGGAATTTTAAGGTAGAAAGAAAATATTTGAAAAAGAGATTATGCCAGTTGTTGAGGTATGGTTTGTTGTTTTGACTGGACAGAAGCTCAGTGTTAGTGTGGCACTCTCCAATGATTGTGAGCTTGACTTAGTAAGAGTGGTCATTTCAAGAATGCATTAAGTTTTGAAAATCATACATATGATTAAAAAAAGACAAAAAATGATTTTGAAAGTCAAGAATATAATTTTAAAAAGAAAAGAAAAGAATAGTTTTTAAAGGCATAATTTCAAAAGTTGTGTTGCTTGTAGGGCAAAAGAGTATTATTCGAGATTGTGTATGACATCCAGGAAAGATGCCAAAGTAATGTGTGTTTTAGTGGAGTGTGTGTTGAGTGACCTTTCAATGTCACTCATGTGTTTTTTGTTGTATTTTTCTTAGGAATAGGATAGGAGTAGAAGTTTGCTAGTGTACGTGAAGATAGAGTCAATCGATCACACATCAAGAATTCTGGATAAGTATTTAGTATAATTTAATTTAGTTAATAGTATTTTTATTTAAGTTGTTTAATATTGCATATAATTTTAGATCTGATGCAAGTAATTATTGTAAGCAAATAAAGGAAAAAAATTGTAACTAGATTCTGAATAACAGTTTGGACTTGGATCGTTACATGGTAGTGGTGATGATAGTGGTTTAAAGAGACAAGCTAGTAATTTTAGACATTATATTTAAGTTTAACCAAAGTTGGATTAGTCGATAACAAGGGAAGGCAAGGAAAAGGGAAAGCAATGAGAGTATTGACATAAATATGAGAATATGAAAGATTTTTCTAGAATTGTTTGTTCTAACAAAGGTATTGAGACAAAAAAAACCTAGAAAAGAAACATCTTTGTACCTTGAGAGTTCATGAAATTTTGCAAATAAGATTCCTTATTTTTATTCTTCATTGTTAAGATGTCTAAGTTTGTGAGTCCCCTCCATTCATCTGTTAGTGGAAATTACACACAAAAAATATACATTTGCCATGTCCATGAAATTTGAACTTTTAACATTTTGTAGTTTGAACAACTACAAGAAGACTTTATCACCTGACCATAGCTAAGTGTCTATTAATATATCATTATTTATCGTTTGCAACAAAAAAAAATGAAGACTTTACCACCTGACTAGATAATTACATACCATGCATTATTTACTTCAATGTGAATTCTCAACTTTTTGTCTCCTTTTTTCCTATAAAAAAAAATGAGGACAGGAAAAGAAAGAAAAAGAGTACTCCATAGAAAAGTAGCAATCCTCAAATAATTACTGAATGGATTACACGTCTGATCAAGATAAACCATAAAAGAACATTTTAGCTCTTTAATTTGTGGAGGACATGTCAATAAGCATTCTTCTTCATGCACCTTACTGACTTGAATTTTAGTAGTTTAATTCTACAGCATCCCTGGAAAAGTACTTAACTAGAAGAAAAAAAACCCGAAGGTTCTGTGAATGCAATATACTTTACAAACATGAAACGATGTAAGAAAGTCATCAATACGAACAATAAAGCCTTAATTCAATTTTGTAATTTTGAAAGCTCATAATATGGGTCCTGATAAGCCCCGACTTATTGCTTCTTCCCCACCAATAATACCCACTCCCTCGACTCTTCCAAACAAAATGGGATTGCATGTGATAAGACTTTGATATTCAGCAACATCCCTCAACTGAAATAGCAATGGAAGAGGTTTTGGAACAAATTCTGGATTCTACAGATGGTAGGACAGCACTTGTTGGAGAACAAGATCACTGTCTCAATGAATGTTGTCTGGAGGATAGCATTTGACAGTACTGTTTTTTTGACTGTATATCACTAATATGTAGCCTTTGTTATGATGCTCGGCTCAAGTTGTGATCTTGCAGCATGAGCACTGAGTCGAATTTGAGACAGCAGCACACATGGAGTGTCCCAAGTTTTAAAGTCTTTGCATCAACAGGCACCTGCCTCCCTGTCAGAATGCCACTACTTCTCCTGCTTTCTTGCTTGTGACCACCCCCTGACAAAATTCTCCACTTAAAGAAAAACATGAGGCTGACAAAGGATGATGCTAGTATTTTCTTTTGTGGTGATTGATAATATGATTTAAATAGAGTGAGAAATAAATGTAAGAGAAGCATGAATTCTGATTCTTTAGGTTTGAATATCACATTCCTTCCAAGGCTTGAGGTTCTGCTCTCTTATCTTGGGCCAGTTGTTGTGCAATGTAGTGTCTGAGGTCCAATTAGAAATGGATGAATCCAAAGTATGGACAAATGGTTGATTTGGGGAGCAGAAACACTGGCTGATTTTTGCCAGTTGATTGAGCAAGTAATGTTTGGACTGTCTTGGTCCTGTTCTGTATTTTCTTCTTGTTTGTTTTGTATTTACTGGATACCAACGTCCACGCTATTTTTCCCACTGTTCATTTACTATTTCTCAAAAAAATAATAAGTTAAAACCATTCATGAATGAGAAGCTTTTCTTCTCATTTTTATGCAGAGCTCTTTCTCTTTCTTTGTATGCGATAGCTTGGGGCTTTCCGCTCCATTATCGTCTAACTTTCTTCTAATTCCATTTTCTGATTTGTTTTGGATGATTAAATTATCTAGATTTGGCAGCATCAATGCTAAGTTTTCTCATGGAGCTTGCCTTCTTTCCTTCATACACTCTTCTGTTTCTTGAAGCCTTTGAGGTATTGGTTGTTGTTGTCGTTCTTCTTTGCACTCAATTGTGCAATTTATTCACTGAAAAAAGGCAACTTGCGTTTGCATTGCAGTCAAGCAAATTTAAGAAATAATTACGGGTTAGAAAAATGAGCATGAGCTAACTAAATGTAAAGCCAGAAATTGTTATGTCATCTCGACTCTTTCCTTTTGTAAATTGTAACTCTCCAAGCAACTCATTAGATTTGATATTATTGGAAAAAAATATGTCTTTATGTATGAATCACAATCAAATAGCAAAAAGAGAAAGGAAGAACACTATAATAAAAATACACACATAAATACAAAGATGTACAATATTCGATTAGAATAATCTATGTCGTAAAGTAGAGAGAGAGAAATTCCACTATATAATGAAAATAATGATATAATATGAAAACTCAAAATATTAAATATTCCACTGTTAAAGAGTTTGCCAACATCATTCTCTTTAACAAAGGTAATAAGGATTTATAAATGGATCCTTAATCAGATCTTTAATTAAATCTCATACCATCATTTATCAGCTTGTCTTGGATTCACGTAATACATGTGTTGTACAACACAATCAGTTGCCTAGAATGATCCAAAATGTTCGTAAACTTATACAAGTGCAGCAAGTTCTGAGAATTTCAGGTCCACTTGCATTGATCGAGCAAGGCACTGGAATTTTGATTCTATGAAACGTATATAATGGACATGAGGCCTGCTTATTTACAATATTTTTTATGGCGATCGGTACAAGACAATCTTCATGGTAAGTAAAGAAGACAAGGCAAAAAAAAAAAAAAAAAACATCGACTAGCTGAAAACGCTCTCGTGAAAAAAGTATTCTTCTTGTGCCCTAGCTTTGTGTACGTACTTTTCCATTGTAATGGTGTCTGGCCGCTGCCTCTCTGGTCGCCGAGTTGCTATACCTTCCCCTTACTACCTCCGCTCGAGCAAGGCTTCCCCCTCTGTCGAGGTTCTCACTGCGAGCCCCTCGTCTGTTAAAGTTCGCCGTCGGTCGGTAACATCTTTCCCCTCCTCCTCGACGACTGTCCCGGTTCTGGGAAGTCGAAAGAGGAAAACTACTGCCCCACTTCCCCTTCCAGATCCCCGATCTGGTTTCTGTGGTTGGGAGAAATCTTCCCCCCCCTTCTCCTGGACTCCGATGGGGCAGATCCTCTTTGGATGTCACCCGATCGACTGGATCTGGTGGTTTGGTGATAAAATACGGTGCCATTGTTTCTTTTCGTCTTGATTCCAAGGTTCCAGTGAATATTTCTGTGGACTGCATGTTTTTTACTAAAAATTTATCACCGATCTGGTGTTATTCAGTGACATTGTGCTCGATGCGACTGGGTATTTTAGCCCCTTTCGGCTCAGTCACTTTGGAGCATTTTTATTCCACTGTTAATAGATTGCCTGCTATTATTGTTATGGATGGTTTATTATCTAATGCTAGATCAGAATTGGGGGCTCTTTCTCGCCCCCTTGGAGCATTCTGTTCAGACTCTCTGGTTCATTTTTCTTTAGACCCTGTATTTTCTACATTGTTGCCGGCGAGCTCTTTCCTGCCGGTGGGTTACCAGAGAGGGGCTCTGCGTTCTAGGAGCGGAGTCAGGGAGAAGGAAGGTCTCGCTGACTCCTCGGGCTCCGTATGGGGATATTCTCGTTATTCTCTCCCTGTTATTAAGAATGTGTTTAACTCAAATTATTGGAATAATGGAGTTTTAGATGGTAATTGTGATGACTGTTACGGTAATTTAGCCGTTTCGTCTGCGAATGATGATTTGGTGGGACCACCTCAGATCCCTGTGTCAGACGACGTGCTGGCTTTTTCTCCTTCATCATCCTTTCCTGTCTTATCTGGCGTTAATGCTTCTTCTCTTGGTATTCGAAACTGTGCCTCTCCTCTTTATAATAATATTTCCCCGTCGAATTTTCCGTCAGAAATCCCTACGATAGAGATTTCTTCTGACAACTTCTCTGGCGATACCAACTATCTTTGTAGTGGCTCGCGTTTTGCCGCTCTTCTTTCCTCCCCTTCTTCTGTTTATTCAGAGCATTTTCCTGAGGCGGTTTCTCCCGGGTGGAAGCTGGTGGAAAAGAAAAAAAAAGAGCCTTCTTCTCTAGTACGATTCTGTAGAGATAATAAGCGATGCTTCAAATGTGGTTTGAGGGGTCATGTTAAGAGCACTTGTAGATTTTTGGGTCATTGTTATAGATGCAAAGCAACTACTCATTCTATTTCTATTTGTAAATTTTTTCAGGAGTCCAGTCTTCACTCTATGGCTGGTTCATCAGCTCAGAATCCCATTACGATATATCCTTCAGATGCCTCTTGCGAACTCACGATCCATTATGCCCGGTGTGCTATTGTCACTGACCATGCCTCTCTTCTCACCTCCGATATTCTCTCGCAGCATATTGTCAATAACTGGCCTTCTCATGCTAAAATAGAGGTTACTGATTTTGCCCCTGGGAAATTTCTGCTAAAATTTCCGTCTATTAAGACTAAGAATGACGTACTAAGCCGATTTGGCTCTTCCCTCCAATCTCTCTCTACATCTTTTGTGAATTGGATGCCTAGTTCTAATGCTGTTCTCTCCTTGAAGGAGGAGGGGACATGGATTAGATTAGAAGGAATCTCCCATCACCTATGGTGTGCAAAAGTTTTTCATAGGCTTGTCTCTGATTTTTCAGAATTGATAGAAATAGATTTGTCCATTGACAGAGTAAAATTCTTGGGGTTTTCTCGGGTTAGGATTAAGCTATTTCCTGGTAAAGAAATCCCAGATGTTAGGTTCTTTGCATATGGGAAAACAGTTTACCCGATAAAATATAGACTCAGTTGGGATCTATATGCCTCTTCTCCCCCATCACAAAAGTCTTTCCCAGCATGACCCAAACAAGCACCTCAGCCATCTACCTCTAGGAATTTGCAGCCTGTCAGGAAACCTTTCAAAAGTTATAGAGGTTGGCGAGGTCCAAATACTGGGAAAAACTCTTCCATTCCCAAAACTCAGTATAAATCAGGGAAAAATGTTTGGATGAGGTCCTCTTTCTCTCCCCCTCCCCCCACTTTTACTTCTGAGGGGTTACTTCCCACCCCTTCTGCTACTGGTACTACTCCACTTGTTCCCTCTGTCTTGGTAAAGACAGCTAGCCCTCCCTCCAAAAGTAACTCTGCTGACAACTCCAATGCTGCCTCCACCTGGGTGGAGACAGAGTTTAAGGCCAGAAATCTCTCTCTGGCCAAATTTAAAAAAATTATGGCGATTTATGATTACCTAGATCAAGAGGATTCGAGTGCTACCACTTCAGGAATGTCCTCTTTAAGGCCCCCTACTCCAGTTCATGCGCCTGGTAATGTACTTCACTCTACTGTTGAACATAATAATGATATGAGTCTTAACTTTGCCTCTGATTGTTCAA
>JAMKQA010016863.1:0-26789 GCA_024699735.1 Posidonia australis
CCCCCCCCCCCCCCCCCCCCCCCCACCGGGTCCTGGGTTTCCCCGAGAAGCCCCGTCGACGTTCAACTTGAACGTACCAGTAGGAGGTTTCTTCCAAGCGACCGATATGTAGGAGAACTTCGTAGAGGGAATCCCTGTAATGTTGAAGTTCAGGTGGAGGATGGAAACTTCGTCTTTAGAGTGACACTTCAGGTTCCTCAGCAGGAAGGCGAAGTCCGACGACCAACGCCTGACCATATTTGACCAACTAATTAGGGTTTTAATTAGCTTAGTTTGTTTGTTTTATGATTTTTTAGGGTTTTGATTTTAAGTTTTAAATTATGGTTTTGAATCTTAATTTAGGTTTTTTTGTTTATGTTTTATGATTTTAATTAAATTTGTGATTAAGGTTTAATTAGTTGGTTTTAATTAATTATTTTAGTTTTTTTTATTTTGTTTTGGGATTTTTAATTTTAAGGGTTTTAATTTAGGGTTTTGAGAATTAAATATGATTTTCAATTTTGGGATTTAGGGTTTGATTAATTGACTAGAAATTAGGGTTTCAAATTTTAATTAGGGTTTTTTGAGGGATTTTTGGATTTTAAATTAGGGTTTATGGGTTTATTCAGTTTTTTTGTGTTTATTTAGGGTTTATAGCTTAATTAGGGTTTTGAATTTTATTTAATTGGGATTTTTAATGTATGTTGACTTTAATTAGGGTTTTCACTTATTTACTTGGATTTTTAAATGATTTAGTTTGATTCAAGCTTGAATTATGTTTTTTGTCTTATTTATTGGATTTTAATTGGATTTAAGTGGGTTTAATTGGATTTTTCTTAATTGGGTGTGGTTATTTAATTAATTAAGGTTTTTATTGGATTTTAAGTGGATTTAAGTGGATTTTATTTGAATTAGGGTTTTCATTTGTTTAACTAGGATTTTTATTGGATTTATTTGGATTTTACTTGAATTAGGGTTTTATTTGATTAATTAGGGTTTTTATTCGATTAATTATGGATTTTAAATGGATTAAGTGGGTTTTTAAATGGATTTTAAGTGGATTTAATTTCATTTGTTTGGTTTCAAGTTTAATTGGGTCAGAGTGGGCTAGCGTGGACCTAATTGGGCTTGAGTAGGTTAGGGTTTTGGTGGTCGCAACTAGAGCATCATTCGGAGGAGCTTGCTTCCAAGTGATTTCAAAATTAGGGTGTCTACAGCTTCTCATTAACTTTCTGCCCAATGATGAAAAATTGGGAAAGCTCGCCAATGTTAGAATAGATTATCCCTCCTCAGTTGTCACTATTTAGACGACCAAGTTAGCAAGGGAGCCACCAAACATCAAAGTCGGGCAAAATGGCCAAACTCCGCAAGGTTCCTGCACCTCCAAAAGGGAGATAAAATGTTAGGGGTGACTGAGAGTGAGCCAAAAAAGAAAACAAACATTCGCAAGGGCATAAAAGAATAGAGAAGATAGAAGGCGAAGACAGAAGTCAGCCCAAGAGTGAGACGCGTGCGTTGTAGCTCTACCCTTACCATACTTTGGAGAGGAGTTGGATTATGCGCTTAGTAAAATCACACCTTTGAGGGACTGACCCACCCTTTTGCAATAAAGGCCTCTTGAATAAATCGAGCGCTTATTACCTCCAAGACAAGGTTAGAGTGAAACTGCACGTCTATGAGGGAGTAGAAGAAAAAAAACAATGATATTGAAAGTAAAAAAGTAGGTGTAGGACCTTAAAGACTTTGGCATGGAGCCAGGTCCATTACACTACAATGAGTTTGAGTGCCACCACTACCCAGCGAGAGCCACCGAACGACTTGCAAGTCTCTGTAGTGGCAATTGAGTTGAAGGTGTCATCCTCCTCTAACAGGCATACAACTTTCTAGCCTAACTTAGGGCAAACAAACGACTGAACTAAACAAGCAAACGATCCAGGTAATGAACTCATTAAGCAAGCAAAATAGTAAATGTAGATAACAAGCAACTAAAATCACAAGGCATGTATTTCTTGATCAAACAAAATAGGTCACTCTTAAATAACTAATTTGCTCACAATAATACAGTCCACAACAATAATATTAATCATCATAGCCTTGCCTAGATCAATCTTTTTGTTTGCATATAGACTTGTTCAACAGGATTTTTGCCAGGTGCTTTTAGCCAGCATATTTCAGCTCCTCAGTAGTCAAAGTGCATATACAATGAGGACACCAGTTAGTGTATGAGCTACACGGACCTACAAGATCGGTAGTGTAACAGCAATTCCTCCACAACAGTTCAAGTGTGGTAGACACTGTTTGTGGAATGCCTGAGGACTACACAACCAAAATAAGCCACGGCCACTTCAGTGATTCACAGTATGCCTACAGTCACAGCCTAACCCTCAACTCTTTACATCCTCGAGTGGTGCCCAGCACATCTCGGGGTAGCCTGGCTCAATGCCAGAGGCATCCATTCTACCTTGGTATCTCCAGATCTAACTTCTGAGCATCGTACAACTTTTATGCTAGGGGCATGTCAGCTGCTTTCTAGCTAGGTTCACACAATCTGTTACTTGGTTCGTCAAGGGCAGGTCAGTTGTTCTCTGATCAGGACCTGTACATCAAATGATTAGCGGAAACGACAGCATGGCTGTGGATTCTACGCAACAATCTAGAATTTAGCAAATGCAATCGGGAAAATATACTACAGTAGCGTGGCCAAATACAGAGCTATCAGAACACCATGGTTGAGCAAAACACATCCTAAACATACCAGCCAGAGGCAAGTTACAATCCTGATCAAAGGCCTTTATCAAGTTGCCCTGATTCCTTTTGTCCTCCAAGTACAATATAGGAAAGCAGTTGGGTGCACATACTTCCAATCACTTGATGAATGGATCACTCTCTTCGACTTGTGATGGTCTCAAGTACTCCATTGGTTAAGGGAACATCTGTAGTTACAGTTTAGCTTCCAAGATTCCATGCTTTCAAGTGATGTCCTAACCAGTCCAATATCAGGGGCATGTTAGCTGCTCTTTGGTCAAAAGTCACATATAAAGCATCAGCTATAGTGTAATTGAACCAAAATTTTTGACCTAGGGCATGTCAGCTACTCTTTAGTCGAAGATCACGTATCAGGCACCTAACAGAACATTGAATTACTATGTAACTGAGTCAGAGCCTTCGACTAGGGGCATGTAAGCTGTATTACGGAAAGAAGGACTATTTTGAGAATGCTTGGTACAAATTATCTTCCAAATGATGGTCAGTGCATCTTCTTATTGAGAAGTGACATTCACCACATAATGGCCCCTACAAAATAACAACTGCAGCAGGACAATATTCTATTTCAACTGATATCCCCACAACGGCGACAATCCAGGGTGCACTAATACTTAAATAAGATCCCCTTGGCAAATCCTTTTGGCTAAACAGTTGGTTAGGACCCCTACATCCCTGTCTCCCTGATTCGCATCCGAAAGGACGGAGTTCAAAGACATTCTCCCTAGCTTCACTCCAAGATGGGTGAAACCATTATCCTCCTTGGTCGGTAAGTCCGAAACTTACCATTATCTCTCTTGGTCGATAAGTCTGAAACTTACCATTCTCCACTCTAGTCAGTAAGTCCAAAATATACCATTCTCCCATTTGGCCGGTAAGTCCGAAACTTACCATTCTCCCATTTTGGCCGGTAAGTCTGAAACTTATCATTCTCCATTTTGGCCTGTAAGTCCAAAACTTACCATTCTCCCTCTTGGTCGGTAAGTCTGAAACTTACCGTTTTCCCTTCGGTCGGTACGTCTGAAACTTACCATTCTCCCTCTTGGCCGGTAAGTCTGAAACTTACCATTCTCCCTTTGGTCGGTAAGTCTGAAACTTACCATTCTCTCTCTGGTCGATAAGTCTAAAACTTACTATTCTCCCTCTTGGTCGGTATGTCCGAAACTTACCACTTCCCCTTTTGGCCGGTAACTTCGAAACTTACCATTCTCCTCTTTTGCCCGGTAAGTCCGAAACTTACCACTTCCCCTTTTAGCCGATAAGTCCGAAACTTACCACTTCCCCTTTTAGCCAATAAGTCCGAAACTTACCATTCTCCTTCTGGTTGGTAAGTTCGAAACTTACCAATCTCCCTTTGGTCTATAAGTCCGAGACTTACCATTTTCCCTCTTGGTCGGTAAGTTAGAAACTTACCATTCTCCCTTTGGTCGGTAAGTCCGAAACTTACCACTTCTCACTTTTGGCCGGTAAGTCCGAAACTTACCATTTTCCCCTTTTCACTGGTCAATCTGAAAGTTACCACTTCTCTCTTTTGGCTGGTAAGTCTGAAACTTACCATTTTCCCTTCTTGGTTGGTAGGTCCAAAATCTACCATGCCTTATTCGATCATTACTGAAAGAGTTTGGTATCGATGGTGCTCCCTTTGTTTTGGGTTTCACTCCGAATGGATGGAATCAAAGCAAACTGTCTTCCTCCTTCCTTTGGGCTGGTATCCCGAACTACCCGGGCAATCCTTGTGATGCCCGATGGATCCCCACTTTCCTTGTTCCTTCCTTCCTTTTCGGGTTGGTAGCCCAAACTGCCCGGGTGACTTCCATAACCAATCACTTTTCGGTCGACATGCACCGTGAGTCTTGTCTGGCGCTTTTCTTGACAAGTGGGATAACCGATCATGTCTTCTAGGAGCTAGTTGGCCATCAACTTGTCAGCTTGTCATTTGTATTGGTTTCTCTGATGTTGGCTTCGGCTATGGCAAGACAAGACTTCTGGTGCATTCACCGACTAGTGGCTGGTTGCCCGTAGCTAACTCTCTTTTTTATGGCTTTGGGCTGGGTGTCTTTGTCAACCATGAGCATCGATCTCTGTCCCACTCGTCCTCCAACCACGCTCAGGAAAGGGCATCTGTAGACAGCCTAATTTTGCAGGTCTGTAGGATAGAATTGTGGTAGCTGGGCTTTTAATCACAAATGAACTCAAACCCTAGTTTAGTCCCAAAGCCAAAGAACGCCAAACCCAACAGCAAATGGCTTGAGCTGTGATCTGGGGCCATACAAGCGCACCTATCAGGCACACCTATCTCGCGCACCAGACAGGCGCACCATACAGCCGTACTAGACATGCACAAAGCCCATGAAAATCCACCAAAGCCCATTAAAATCCACTAAAGCCCATGAAAGCCCACCAAAGCCCAAAGCCCATTAAAATCATCCAAAGCCCATGAAAGCCCATTAAAATCCACCAAAGCCCATGAAAACCCATTAAAATCCACCATAGCCCATGAAGGCCCATTAAGTCCACCAAAGCCCATTAAAATCCACTAAAGCTCAAGCAAGCCCACTTAGGCCCATGAAGGTCCACAATATTTCAACCCATTTCCTCGTCTTCTTCTTCTAAACTAACCAGCAAAACCCACGATCCAGCCACAACCCATCATTTCCATCCATTCACATCACGTTCAGCCTATCTCACCACGTTGCCCTGTAGCAGCCCTAGCCAAGCTCAAGCCCTCCATGAATCGGGGTCGTCGAATGCATCGTGGCAAGCTTAAACGATCGTCGATCACTGTCGACGAGCAGGCAGGCAAAATGGAGAGTGTGTGGGGAACAGCAGGGTGGTTTTGGGCGTTAGTTTGTTAGGAGGATCACTAGTTTGTTACGGGTTAGGCTGGTTGTTAAGATCTTGTAGTGGTTTGTTTGTTGGGTGGTTACAGTGTGTCGCAAGAGCTTCACCTATAAAAGGAATGGTAGTGTGAAAAAAGAAAAGAAAAAGGGAAAGCGAGAGAGAAAGGGAGGAAGAGATAGAGAGAGAGTTCCAGGAAGAGAGAGGAGGGTCACAGATGTGAGGAACCAGAGTCTTTAGCCACTTCCGACGAGCTACGAAGGCAAAGCACATTGCCAGACCAGGTACACCCTCCACCAGCCTCATTCAATTTCAATTTTAGCTTCTTAGGTCTCCCTCTATCTTCCTTGATCGATTCCAACAAGGCCAGTGGCCTCCTCTGGTCAGGATCGGCCCCTAGGCCTCGCCGGAGTCGTTTTCGGATGGCTTAGGTGGGGGTGCTGGTCCAAGGCTTGTGCCTAGTCCTAGAAGCTTAGGTCAACCTCTCCTGGCCTCCCTACTACTTAGCCACCTCTTTGTGTGCCACTGCATTACCTCCCGGAGCCACCACCAAAAGATCGCTGGAATTGCAATGTCTTGCTGTCACTGGGGAAGAACACCATGCATAGAGATTGATCGCGCGTCTCCAGCCCTTTCGTGCTTCTCCGATCATCTAGAAAAACTCACGATGCTCCACCAAAGCTTCGGAGTAGCCTAGACCTCATCTCGAGCCCTGGATCACTCCCGCAACCTCGCTTGACAAAGGAGACAACAGCGACGGTCGGTGGAACCCATTTTGCGCAATCACCGTCCATTTTGACCTCTAAAGGAAGGAAAATGTTCCTCTCGAAGTCTCGTAGCCTCAAGGAGCTCAAAGACGCGCGCCACAGCCCTCTAGTATCCCCTTCTTCTCTGATGTCATCACCGGAGTCGTGTCGATGGCGACGGGAATGGACAACCACCTCTAGCCATTGAATCCTTGATCCAAACCGTTGGATCTCTATCTCTCCTCCATTTCTTGCTTCCCATGGGGTCTGATCCTAGATCAGGCCATGGGATAGCCTCTGTGTGTCCTTCCGGTGGTCGTCAACGGTGGGGTTCCGTCGCCGGCGGCCGTCGTTTCTTTTTTCTTTTTAAAGAATAAGAATAAGTTTTCTTTGAATTAATCTCTGAAACTTTTGTTTTGTTACATTTAGGTCCTTCTGTTCTTGCAAGTAGGTCCTTTCTCTTATAGTTAGGTCCCTGCACATCTTTTCTTTAATTTGTTTGAATAAAGTTTTAACTGAAAATATTGCAATGTGCCCCCTGAGCTTCCCTAATAATGTTTTCCAGGCTTAAAATTTAGACAAAAACCCCTAAGTTTCATGAAAATCATTCTGAATGCATATTTCTCTGTTCAAATTGCATTTAAATCCCTGATATTCATTAAAAATTCTTCTAAATGTGTATTTCTCTATTAAAATTGCAAGGTAAACCCTGAGCATTCAAATATCTGCACAAATGTGGTTTAAATTGCATTTTAGCCCCTGAGCTTTATTGATTTCACACTGAATGCTTGTTTTCTAGGGTAAAATTACTGAATTGCCCTTGAAACTTTCTGATTTCAACATGGATTCTTCTTCTTGCATATTTTACCCTGAATTTCCACATAATTGCATTAAATGCATGCTTTGATGGCAAAATTGCATTTTGACCCCTAGAAACCTCCAAATTGTCCAAAAATGCATAGATTTGCACATTTGACCCAAGATTTCTTCAAAATTACATGAAATGGGTTCTTCTATATATTTTTGATGATTTAGCTTCAGAATTTCAGTTTTCATTCAGAATTTGGGTTTTTTGCACAAAGGCCTCTGGAATTTTCATTTTCACACTCTTGCATGCATTTTGCACATTTTGTTGCACTTTTTCATGCATATTTTCTCTCATTTTCTTCCTTGGGTTGCGCCCGCATTCTTAGCTCACTTCAAGCTTGGTTTTCTCGTTGTTTCCTGGATTTTTGCCAATTTTCGTATTTTTTGATTTGATTTGGCTTTACATCGCCTGAGGGTGTACAATAAATGGCTTAACAATGCTGACATTGTCCGGAATGAGGATTATTTTCCCGAATTTGATTTTCTCGAATTTATCCAAATTTCTACTGATTTGCGAGACGCTTTCCGAGAATTTCTCAATTTTCATGATTTTCCTCGTCGCCCACGGGCGTACAGTAAAGCGGCATTCTCAATGCCTACATTTGCCCCTCGGATTAATTTTTTTCCCATTATTTGATTTCTTCTCTTTGATTTGGCATGTTTTCAAGTCAACTTTAGTATAAGCATTCAGAATAGGCAAGCACACACCCATAGACCATTGGCAAGTGAGAAACCTAGAAAGACCGAGTTCCTCGGGTGCATGGGGGTGCCTAACCCCTTCCCCAGGCGTAACCAAAATCCTTACCCTTTCTCTGGCCTTGCATTGATTTATGCACCACATCCATTAGGCAAGGAGCTTACATGTTTTCATCATCTTGTTTGCTTCTTGGTTTTCTTGTGTGTTTGGTTTTCCTCATCTTTCCATTAAAAGACTAGGTGGCGACTCCTTTCCTTATCTTTTCTTATCCTTCCTTAGTGTTTCCGAGCCTAGTCTTCTTTTCCGGATTCACCATCTTCGTTGTGACTGTATAGGGACTCCTCGAGTGCTTCCACGCACTCGGTAAAGGAGAGCCATGTAGGGTTCCACCGGCATGGTCACACCTGACATTAGGTTTCTCAACTCACAGTGTGTGGTTGTGGCCATTGAGGGTCATATTTGTGTTTCTGTGTGATAGAGCCTTTAGGTGTTGATTTGGACGATGTAAGTCGTGTTTCCTGTGGTTTGGGCCAAGTAGGGCCTCACTCAGTGGTTGTCATCTTGTTGCGCCTAGTTTTGTTGATTTTTGGTGGATTTGGTGAAAATGATTTCGAAACGTTTTAAAGGAAAATAATTATAGTTTTGATTTCTATCGTTTTTGTGGAGTGCGAGCTAGGTGGCATTTGTCACTCACGCTATTTCCTCATTGTTTTTAGGTTGCAGGTGCAGTCGAGTTGTTTTGACATATAGTGCATATATTCTGGAGTCTCATAGCCATACACACAGGTTCTTTGTTATTTTGATATTGTTGGTTAGCTTTAACTTCCTGTAATTTAATTTGTTTTAAATTATTGTGGAATTGAGGGCATTACAGATTTGGTATCAGAGCACTAGATTTACTAGGTCGCACTAGTCTAGCTTGTCTAGTCTTGAAACTCTATGGGTTTTACATGCTTGGTAGAGTCTGCACCTGATGTTTTCTTCATGGCTTTCTAGCTGTTGTTTTGGTTTGTGTAGGTGTTTTTACATCTCTCCTTGTAGGATGTCTCCTCGTGGTCATAAGGGTAAGGCTCTTGTTGAGGAATCCGAGCCCAAGGACGAGCGAGCGTAGTGGTTTTTAGATAGTTTGAACGTAGGGTTGCAAGTGAAGGTGATGGGATGTTAGTGTCAGGTTTTGAGGGACATGGTCGGGATGCCCTATCGATTTTAGGTGAAGCACAAGAAGTTTCTAGAGAGTCATCCTAAAGGGAAGGGTAAGTCTTCTTTTACGTCCCGGTTCTCTTTCTCTAGTGCTCTAAGTTCTAGTGATTTTGGTAGCCTTAAGAAGAAGCAGAAAGGGAAGTCTAATGGTACCTTTGCGGGCCAACATAGCTTTTCTAGTGGTAGTGGAGCTGGCTTTAGTTAGATAGGATCTAGTACTCTCGGTGGGAACCAGTGTTTCAACTGTGGTTAGGTGGGCCACATTGCTGTACATTGTCCCCATCCTCAGCGAACTTCCACCCCTGTGGTGTGGTGCAATTGTGGGAAGGCAAGACATGTTCAATGATCTTGTTTAGAATTACCCAAGAAGGTAGGAAGCGCACCTCAACAGTCGACTAGGGGACGAGTGTTCACTATTACAGCCCTAGACATTGGACCTTTGGGAGATGTTGTTAAGGATAAGGATGATCAATCCGTGTTGTAACCCTCTATAATTGTTGTAATATTCTGTATAACTTGGACAACTGCCTGAGGTATGGATGTGCTGCTATTGTTTTGCTTGGCCATCAAGTTCTTTTATTGTGACTGATCAAATGGCCAAAGTGTTGTTTGACTCAGGAGCTCTTTCTTCTTTGTGTCTGAGTCATTCGCGGTAGAGATGGGAGAGAGACTGGCTAGACTGGCCTTTCATCTCAACGTGGTAACACTACTGGGGGAGTACAGTTTGGCATGGAAGTATCTGTAGTCTGTCGACTTAACGCTGAATGGCAGAGAGTTCGACGCCAACTTGATCGTGATGGACAGCAAGAGTATGATGTGATACTCGGCATGGATTGGTTGGCACAGCAGTCTGCTTTTATCAACTGTGCTCGGAGGAGAGTTTATTTTGGGTCTCCTAATGATGGATCTTTCTTTGTTCAAGGTGGGTGTCAACATGAGTTTAAGCTTGCCATTTCAGCTATAAAGGCTTATAAGTCTTTGGTCAAGGGTTACATGGGGTATTTAGATAGTGTAGTTACCTCCACTTCTCTTGAGTTGGGTGTTCATAATATCTCTGTGGTCTGTGATTATCCTGATATTTTCCTTGATGATTTGCCTAGTATGCCGACTCGTAGGGAAGTAGAGTTCTCGATCGATCTGATCCCCGATTCTAGTGTTGTATCGAAGCCTCCTTATGGCATGGTGCCAGTAGAGTTGCGAGAACTCAAGATCCAGTTGCAGGAGTTGCTGGATAAGGGGTTTATCAGGCTGAGTGTGTCTTCGTGGGGAGTGCCTGTCTTGTTTGTCTGAAAGAAGGATGGTTCTCTCCAGCTATGTATAGATTATTAGATGTTGAACTAGATCATAGTGAAGAACAAGTAACTCCTGCCCCACATTGATGACCTATTCATCTAGCTGAAGTTTGCTTCAATGTTCTTAAAAATTGATCTGAGGTCAAGATATCATTAGTTGAGGATACAGGACTCAGACATTAAGAAGACTGCTTTAGGACGTAGTATAGGCATTACAAGTTCACAGTCATGCCCACTAGTTTGACCAATGCACTAGTTGTGTTTATGGATCTGATGAACATGATTTTCAGCTCTTTTCTAGATTAGTACATTGTGATTTTTGTTGATGACATGCTGGTCAACTCCCCTGATGTGGAGACTCATGCCTTACACTTGAGGGCAGTTTTGGATACTCTGAGGCGTCATCAAATGTACGTCAAATTCTCCAAGTGTGAGTTCTAGTTGAGTGAAGTTATGTTCCTTAGCCATTTAATTTTTGTAGAAGACATCAGAGTGGACCCTACTAAGGTAGAAGCGGTGTGCAGTTGGAAGTGACCCAAGATTGTGATGGAGATCAAGAGTTTCTTGGGTTTGGCGGGCTACTATGGGAGGTTTATCATGGATTTCTCCTCCATAGTAGCACCTCTAATAGAGTTGACCAGGAAGGGAGTCCTATTTTGTTGAGACCAGAATTGTGAGGCAAGTTTCTAGGAGTTGAAGTCTCGTCTGGTTTCTGCCCCTTTGTTGACTCTATCGTTTCGTAGTGGTGGCTTCATTATGTGTAGTGATGCTAGTGGTGTTAGATTGGGGTGTGTTCTAATGCAGTATGGCAATGTTATCGCTTATGTTTCATGCCAGCTGAAGGACCATGAGAAGAACTACTAGACCCACAATTTGGAGATGGCTACAGTAGTATTCGCTCTCAAGCTCTAGCGGCACTATCTGTATAGAGAGCAGTTTGAGGTCTTCACCGATCATCAAAGTTTGAAGTATATCTTCACTTGGAGGGACCTCAACTTGAAACAGTGTTGAAGAGATTACTCGTTGAAGTGCATTGGTCTAAGTACACTATTCACCCAGTGAGTACAAAGATGTACCAGGATTTGAAGTAGAACTTTTAGAGACCTGGCATGAAAAGGGATGTTGCTAATCATATGGCGAGGTATACAACCTGCCAGTTGGTTAAGGTAGGGTACCAAAGACTTGGAGGGATCTTACAACCATTGGTTATTCCCATGTGTAAGTAAGAGCACATCTCCATGGACTTTGTAACTGGTTTGCCACGTACATAGAGGAAGAACGACACCATGTGTGTGATCGTGGATTGGCTAACCAAGTCTGTTCACTTCTTGACCATTTGGGTGAAACTTCCGATGCACCATCTAGCGAAGCTGTATGTTTTCAAGGTGGTCCGGTTGCATGGTATTTCGATGTTCATCATGTCGGATAGAGACACAAGGTTCACCTCATGGTTCTATGGACTTTGTAGAATGCTTTTGGCATCGTGCACAACTATAGCACAGTATTTCATCCTTAATCAAACAGTCAGACAAAGAGGACTATCTATATGCTGGAGGATAAGCTCAGAACAGGTGCACTGGACTTCCAAGGGAGTTGAGAGGACTATCTACTAGTGATTGAGTTCACTTATAATAATAGTTATCACTTGAGCATCGAAATTGCGTCGTACGAAGCCCTCTATGGTAGGCTTGTAGATCGCTAGTTTTTTGGAGTGAAGTGGGAGAGCAGTAGTTGATTGGTCTTGAGCTTGTGCAGCTGTACGCGGACAAGGTTGATTTGATTCATAGTAGGCAGTTAGTAACACAGAGTCGGTAGAAGAGTTATATCGACAAGAGAAAGAGACCATTGGAGTTTCTGGTGGAAGACTATGTGTTCCTAAAGATGTCACCGACCAAGGGTGTCATGAAGTTCAGGAAGCATGGGAAGTTGAGTCCTCGCTATATTTGCTCGTACCAGATTACCTAAAGGATCAGTGAGGTTGCTTATCGACTAGACCTACCACCAGAGTTGTCGTCTATGCACGACGTGTTTCCATGTCTCCATGCTGAGGAAGTGTCTGGCTGACGCATCTCATGTGATTCTAGTTCAACTAGAGGGGCTTTAGGAAGATCTGTCCTTTAGGGAGGATATTGTCCAGATCATTGATTGCAACAAGCAGGTGCTACAAAACATGGTGATTCTGTTGGTTTTGGTGTGGTGGCAGCATCATGGAGCCAAAAAGGCCACGTAGGAGAGCAAGAAAGCCATCATAGCCTTGTATCCATATCTTTTCACCTACTAGTGATTTCAAAGGTGAAATCCTCTTTAAAGGTAGTTAGGATGTAACACCAATAAATTCATTTTGTAATTATTTACAATTTTAATAAATTTATTTCTAGACAGGTATTACTATTTGGATGTCCGTTTGTATAATTTGTGGTTTTTGGACTTGACCCTCATGAACTGGCTACAGTCTGTGTGTTCCTATGCTTGTTACCACATGATTGTCACTATGTGTGGTTGGTACTGTGCGTGATTGGCACTGTGCTTGTGGGCTCGTGTGTGGATCCACGTTTGTGCCCACGTTTGAGGTTGGTTGGTGCGGTCGGTGGCCGGCTCGTGCTTGGAGTCAGTGGGTGTGGCCAATGTGCTCGTGCAGGGTACTAGTAGTCGGGACGTGCAGGTGCGCACATGTAACATCTGTGCTTGATTTTCCATTTATTGTAAAACCATGGAATTTTCTGTATTATTTGAGTATGGTTTGTTAATGGTTATTCAAGGTTGTGTTTATCGATTGTGGTCTCTCCCAATGGATTGTGTTCCTAGATTTTCCCTTGTGGTGTGTCTTCTTTGGCTTTGTGGGTCAGTATGTGCATTTTGGGACTCATGTTTGGGAGTGAGACCCACTTGGACTTGGACCTAGTCAAAGGAGCCCAACCACATGTCTGTGACCCCCTTTCTTCTCCATGCCCGTGACCCCATCTCCTCCTACTCGTGAGGCCTAGTGGGAGGGTTGCTCGCCTCGTCCCCCTCTAGAGCAGTGAGGCTGGCAACTGGTCGGCAGGATTTCGGGGGAATGGCTGGCGAGGAGGGGGCGATAAAGGGAGGCGTGGAGCGCGATGGAGAAGAGGAGAAACCAGAGAGAGCGCAAAGGCTGGAGGTGAGCCGCTAGGAGAGTGGAGGAGATCGTGCGAGTAAGGGAGGCAGGTGTTGAGCATCACCAAAGCTCGTGGGCATGAAGGGCTTGTCGAAGCCAAGTAAGCATTTCCCCTCCTTCTCCCTTTCCTCGATTGAGACATGTTGAGGTTAAGGGATAAATCATGAATAATGATGTAGAAATCATGCAAAAATATGGAAATTGTTGGGAACGAGATGAATAATGTGTTTGTGATGATATCATGGAGATTTGTGGTTGTTTCATGGGACTTTTGTTAGTTATTATGATGCATGCTTCAGTGATCTTGTATGAGCTTTATGTCTTTATGAATTTCTATAGGATAGCATGCTTGGTGGTTTTGTGTTTGGTTTGACGGGTTTTGAAGTAGACTTGGACATCTACAACCCATGTTTTACTTATAATTTTTGAGGTGGATTAGATGGGTTTGCTCCTCACTCCCACTTTGGGAGAAGAGACGGCATCAGCCGGGGAGATTTTTTGCAATCGCAGAAAATGGTACGTCAAACTGAGTTCGGTATACCGAAATTCCTCCAGATGGGTTCACTAGTCCACTGATTCAGACGACCAGGGTAATTCGATCGACTGAATTAGGGTATTTCGAAAGACCAGATGAATTTGGTTTACCGTTCTGGCAGGGAACTGATAAATCTGATAGAGTTTTAGAGTACCGAAATATTTCAGTCGACCAAATCAAGGATATTCGGTCGACTAGGATCCAATTCGGTATGTCGAATCAGGACGCAAAACTATATTGAGAAATATCTTGAAAATGTTAATAAATTTAGATAAATGCATGACAAATGTATGAGATGCATAGAAATCATTCATGAGATGTTGCACGCAAACATGTTGTTTTAATTGTGCTTTCCATGAATGGTGAAACATGAAATATGTGGAATACATGTGGACCCATGTGAGGGGTGAATGCATGATACAATGACCATGAATGAATGCCAATGTAAATGATTGGTTTGAGAACCATAGATGAGAAATGTGACACATAATGTGTGAGATTTATAAAGAATTTTATGAATGAAAACTAGTTTTGCCAAATGATTTGAAATTAGAAACTGCATATGGTTTAAAAGAGATTTCCGAGATTTGTAGAAACCATAATTAGACTAGGGCTTGCCGACAGGGGTAGTGTGACCTCTAGAGATGTCGGGGACGTGTCCTTGGTTGTGGTTGCCGAGTCGCGGTCCAGGGTAGGAGCCTCGAGACTGTGGTGGTATTATAAGACCCGGGGTATGGTAGATCCGGATTACCCTCAATGTCGGTGCTGGTCAAGTCTAGGGTTAGAGTCCCTAGGTGTTCGAGCACCAGGGCATCGTGAGGACGCACTCCGTGCTAGTACCAGTGAGGGTACATTTTGAGGCTACGGCCAGGGCGGTTGAACTCCAGCGCGGGGTGATTCACCTCGACAGTGCAGTGTGGTCAGGGTGGAGCCTCGACAACTGCTTGTGGCCTAGTCGATCACCTGTGGCCAGGGTGATGTGACCTGTTTTTGAGACATGGATTGAGATTTGTGTTGAATTAGTTCCTAGCCCTGATTGGTTGTGAACTGTGTTAATAGATAAAATGGTGCTTTGGGTTGGAAAACTAGATGTAAATGGTTTTCTTTCCTGGAGTTGTGCATAAAAATTTGTTAATGAGCATGAGATCTTGAAAGGAAAAGAAAAGAAAGTTTTGAAATAGCAACCACCATTGATTTTTACCGAACTACGTGTGTTAGCTTTTCGACAGTTGTGGTTTTCTTAAGGGTTTCTAGCAATGCAATGCTTTTGTCAATTTTTGTTCTTGGGGCACGTACTGGGTGACATTTCTATCACTCACGCGTGGTTTCCATTTTCTTCCTTGTTTCAGGTGCTCAGGAGTAGGTGCAGTCTAGTCTGGTGCATCACTTTCGAGCCACTGCACATGGGTCATGGTGTTTAGCTTTATTTTTTAAAATTTTGTTATTTAGACTCTATTAGTTGCATTCGAGTAGTTCCTCTATTGTTGAGTAGTGCGGGGGCATTACAGAGTGGTATCAGAGCCTAGGTTCACTAAGTGCACCAACTAAGGGTGTCTGGCATTGTGGCTTTAGCTGGACTACACGATCTACATGAGACCATTGCAGCTGACTTGTATGTTTGCTTGATTGTTTGTTTGCTTGTGGTGGCAACAAGATGCCGCCTAGAGGTCGTGGCAGAGGCAGAACTCCCGCAGCAAGTGGTGAGGAGCAGGACAGTGGTTGGAGAGGCCTTCGACAGGGGTTGAGTCACATGATGCAGGGTTTTGCTTAGACCTTTGTTAGGAACAACACAGATGGGACTAAGGCAGACCCTTGGCTTAAGTAGTTCCACCGTTTAAGCCCACCGACTTTTAATGGTGTGACCATGCCGGTGGAACCCTTGCGCGGCTCTCCTGCTACTCAGTGTGTGGAAACACACGAGAAGATCCGATACGGTCACGGCGAAGATGGTGAATTCGGAGGAAGAGACAAGACCCGTAACACCAAGGGAAGACAAAAAAGATAAGGAAAGGAGTCGCCACCTAGTCTTTTATTAGAAAGACGAGGAAAACCAAAAAACACAAGAAAATCGAGAAACAAATAAGATGCAAAATCTATGTGTGATCCATGCCTAATGGATAATGCAAGATGAATGCGGGCCAGAGAAAGGATAAGGATTCTGGTTACACATGGGGAAGGGGTTAGGCACCCCCATGCGCCAGAGAAGACTTGATCTTTCTAGGTTTTCCTACTGTCAATGGTCTAATGAATGTATGCTTGCCTATTCTAAATGCTCATGCATGAAGATGACTAAAAACATGCCAAATCAAAGTAAAGAAGTCAAATAAAGGGAAAAAGTTAATCCGAGGGACAAATGTAGTCATTGTTAATGCCGATTTACTGTACGCCCATGGGCGATGAGGAAAATCGTGAAATTCTCCGAAAGCGTCTTGCAAAATAGTGGAAATTAGGGATTAATCCAAGAAAATCAAAAAGGAGAAAATAATCCTCATTTCGGGACCATGTCGGCTTTGTGAAGCCTTTTACTGTACGCCCTCGGGCAATGGAAAACACAAACAAGTCAAAACCACGAAAAATCGGGGAAAATCTAGAAAACGGGGAGCAAACCAAGCCGGAATCAAGCTAGGAAAACATACGCAAAGCCAAGAAGAAAAGATGACAAAATCTGTGTAAAAAGATGTGAAAAGCCAAGCAAAATGCAAGTGTGAATGCAAATGTGAGAAGTCTAGGGGTTTTGTGCAAAAAGCCCAAATTCCTAGGAAAACTGAAGTTCTGAAGCCCAAGTCATCAAAAATACATAGGAAAACACATTCTATGCAATTATGAAGAAATCTAGGGTCAAATGTGTAAATGTGTGCAATCCTAGTCAAAATGAAGTTCTCTAGGGGTCAGAATGCAATTTTACCACCTAAACATGCATTTAAAACAATTCAGTGGAATTTCAGGGTAAAAATACAAGAAAAATGATTAAGAAAGGTTCCAGAAAGTTTTAGGGGCAAAATAGTCATTTTACCCCTGAAAACAGGCATTCAGAGTAAAATCAATGAAGTACAGGGGCTAAACTGCAAATTTCCCAGTAGAATAAGGCATCCAGAAGAATTTCAGTAATGTCTGAGGGTTAAAATGCAATTTACCCAGAGAAAACATGCTTCAGAGAAGTTTTCAAAAACTTATGGGGCTGAAGTGCAATTTAACTAGCAAAAGCAACGTCTTGGATGATTTCAGAAGAATGCAAGGGCTTACATGCAAATAAACCATCAAAAATGTGCATTCAGAAACATTTTGAGAACTGTAAGGGCTGATATGCAATTTTCGTAGTAAAAAATAAACTGTTAGAAAGATTCCTAGGAAATCCAGGGTCTTCTATGCAATTTGTCTGAAACAAAATACATTTTATAAACTCTAGAGGGCTTTTATTGATGTTTTAAACTCAGGAAAAATTATTTTAAATGTTTAGGGTAAAACATGTAATATTTTCAGTTAAAACTTTATTCAAACGATTTATGAAAAATGATTGCAGGACCTATATGTAATAAAAGGACCAAAAAGTAATGCCAAAAGGACCTAAATGAAAGAAAAACAATGTTTCTGTATTTTATTCAAATAAAATGTTTTAAATTGTTTTTTAAATGAAAAAAAGAAACGACGGTCGTCACCGACGACCGCTGGAGGGGGCAAACAAGGCCTTCCTGTGGCTTGATCTGAGATCAGACCTCACTGGAAGCAAGAAGGGAGTAGGGGGAGATGATCCATCGGAGTGGATCAAGCAGCTAAAGGTGGGAGCGGGCCTCCCACCTCCCTCGCCGTCGAGGTGCTTCGGCGACGGCGCCGAAGAAGAAGGAGGTCTGTCGAGGCTGCGGTGCGGCAAATCTGAGCTCCGGGATGCTCCGGGGGGCCTCCTTGCATCCTATGGAGTGAAGTGGAGGCTAATGGAGCTAGGAGGTGGTCCACTTGTCGCCGTCGTGGCCTCCTCCGGTGAACGATGTTGCTGCGATGCTTTAGCGGCAGTGGCGTGATTCTGGGAGCTCCGGAGTGATTGCGGGAGGTGGTGGAGTGATCCTGGAGGCACGGAGTAGCGTGGGAAGGCCGAAGACGCGCAATCCATCTCTAAGATGGTTGTCTTCTCCGACGACGGTAGGATTGGTGCGTTCTTCTAGTGGGCGTCGTGCTGACTGGTTGGAGACAGTGGAGTGGATATCCGATGGGCTGAGAAGCATTGGGGAGGCTAGAGGAGGAGAAAAGAAGTCTCGGGGATCCAGGAGACTCTCAGGATTGCCCCCCCCCCCCCCTCTATCGCCGGAGAGTGGCGATGGTGGGGCACGGTGGAGCTCCATTGGCCAAGGGATCAAACCCTACTTGGACCAATTTGTTGTGGTATTTGTTGATGACGTGCTGGTATACTCCCCTGATGTGCAGACTCACCGGACACATTTGAGAATGGTGTTAGAGACTTTGAGACAACATCAACTGTATGCGAAGTTCTCTAAGTGTGAGTTTTGGCTGGAAGAGGTCACATTTCTTGGCCACATCATTTCAGACGAGGGAATTACAGTGGACCCTGCCAAGGTTGAGGCAGTCAGTAATTGGGCCAAACCCAAGACAGTGATAGAGATCAGAAACTTTTTGGGCTTGGCTGGTTATTATAGGAGGTTCATACAGGATTTCTCCAAGATTGCAGCACCTTTGACCAGATTTACACAAAAAGGAGGTCGCTTTCATTTGGAACTGGCAATGCGAGGAGGGCTTCAATGAATTGGAGACTCGACTGGTCACATCTCCAGTTTTGACTCTACCCTCTGGGAGTGGAGGCTTTGCGATATACAATGATGCTTGTGGGACAAGATTAGGATGTGTACTAATGTAGCATGGGAGATTTGTGGCGTATGCCTCACGCCAGCTGAAGAACTATGAAAGGAATTATCCCACTCATGATTTGGAGATGGCTGTAGTAGTGTTTGCACAAAAGATCTGCAGGCATTACCTGTATGGTAAGCAGTTTGAGGTATTCACAGACCACTGGAACTTAAGGTATATCTTCACTCAAAAGGATTTGAATCTGAAGTAGAGGAGATGGGTAGAATACCTCAAGGACTATGACTTTAGTCTATCCTACCACCCTAAGAAGGCTAATGTGGTTGCTGATGCCCAAAGTAGATGCACTCACTTGATGGCCAATTTGATGATCAAGGAGTGGTGCATGCTAGAGGATTTGGTTGGATGTAGACTGTTGAGGCAGTCTTAGGGACCTGCTGGAGCTTGGGTAGCAAACATGTCTGTTCGCCCAAGGTTATTGGAGACTATTGTAGTTGCTCAACAACTAGACCCCTTTGTGCAGGAGACTTGGGCTAAGTAGAGGCGGGAGAGGTGCCTTGTTTCTTTTTTTGTGCAAATGGAGGACTTAGGTATGATCTGCGCCTTAATGTGCCTTAGGTGGAGGATGTGAAATAGAGACTACTTGAAGAAGTCCATCGGTCTAAGTATACAATTCATCCTAGGAGCACCAAGATGTACAAGGATTTGAAGAGAAATTTTTGGTGGCCTAGAATGAAGAGAGAGATAGCTGAGCATGTGATGAAGTGTGCAACCTGCCAAATGGTCAAGATCAAGCACCAGAAGCCTGGGGGAATGTTGCAACTTCTAGATATTTTGGTTTGGAAATGGGAGCATGTATCAATGGATTTTGTGACAAGACTGCCCAAGACCAGGAGAAAGAACGACACCATCTAGGTGATCGTGAATCGTCTCACAAAGTTAGCACATTTCTTACCTATGAGGGTGAATCTCCCATTAGCTCAGTTAGTAGAGTTATATGTGGCTAAGATAGTCCGACTGCATGGGATGCCGGTGTCCATTATGTCTGATAGGGACACCAGGTTTACATCTAGATTCTAGGGAGCATTGCAAGTGGCTTTCAGCACCATTCTGCACTTTAGCACAGCCTTCTATCCCTAGACAGACGTGCAGACTGAGAGAACTATCCAAACCTTAGAATACATGTTGAGGGCCTGCACCTTGGATTGTAGATGGAGCTCGGAAGATCATCTTCCGTTGATTGAATTCGCCTACAACAACAGCTATCACTCCAGCATAGGTATGGCGCCGTATGAGGCGTTGTATGGCAAACCTTGTAGAACACCTACTTGTTGGGATGAAGTAGGCGAGAGACAGCTCGTGGGCCTAGAGATTGTGCAGCAGTATGCAGAGAAAGTGGACCTGGTCAGGAAGAGATTGGTAGCTGCATAGAGCAGACAAAAGAGTTATGCTGATCGGAGGTGCAGACCTTTGGAGTTGGAGATTGGAGACTTTGTCTTCCTAAAGGTGTCACCAACAAAAGGCATATTCAGGTTTGGAAAGCAGGGAAAGTTGAGTCCTCGCTACATTGGACCCTACATGATAATCAGAAGGGTTGGGCAAGTTTCCTATCAGTTGGACTTGCCTCCAAGGTTCTCGGGTGTGCACAGTGTGTTTCACGTCTCGATGTTGAGGAAGTATTTGGCCGTCGCGTCGCAAGTGATTCTAGTCCAACCGAGTGAGCTACTTGAAGATTTGTCCCTGGTGGAGGACGCTATACAGATCATTGATAGGAAGGAACAAGTCCTCAGGAACAAGGTGATACCTCTTGTGTTAGTTCAATGGCAGCACCATGGTGTTGAGGAAGCTACTTGGGAGTGAGAAGCGGACATGCAGTTCTAGTATTCTCATTTGTTTGATCAGTGAATTTCGTCTCGAGGACGAAATTCTTTTGAGGGGCGTATGATGTAACATCTATGCTTGATTTTCCATTTAATGTAAAACCATGGAATTTTCTATATTATTTGAATATGGTTTGTTAATGGTTAATCAAGGTTGTGTTTGTCGGTTGTGGTCTCTCCCAGTGCATTGTGTTCCTGGTTTTTCCCTTGTGGTGTGACTTATTTGGCTTTGTGGGTCAGTATGTGCATTTTGGGACCCGTGTTTGGGGGTGAGACCCACTTGGACTTGGACCTAGTCAAAGGATCCCAACCACATGCCCGTGACCCCTTTTCTTCTCCATGCCTGTGACCCTATCTCCTCCTACTCGTGAGGCCTAGCAAGAGGGCTACTTGTCCCGTCTCCCCTGGAGCAGTGAGGCTGGCAGCTAGTCAGCGAGATTCTCGAGGAATGGTAGGCGAGGAGGAGGTAATAAAGGGAGGCATGGAGCGCGGTGGAGAAGAGGAGAAACCAGAGAGAGAACAGAGGCTAGAGGTGAGTGGAAGCCATGCGTCGAAGGAGATCATGTGAGTGGGGGAGGCTGGTGTTGAGCATCGCCAGAGCTCGTGGGCATGCGGGGCTTGTTGAAGCCAGGTAAGCCTTTCCCCTCCTTCTCCCTTTCCCTAGTTGAGACATGTTGAGATTAAAGGATAAATCATGCATAATGATGTAGAAATCATGCAAAAATATGGAAAATGTTGGGAACGAGATGAATAATGTGTTTATGATGATATCATGCTGATTCGTGGTTGTTTCGTGGGATTTTTGTTAGTGATTTTGATGCATGCTATAGTGATTTCATATGAGCTTTATGTCTTTATGAATTTCTATAGGACAGCATGCTTGGTGCTTTTGTGTTTGGTTTGAGGGGTTTTGAAGTAGACTTGAAGGTCTACACTCCGTGTGTTACTTGTAATTTTTGAGGTGGATTAGATGGGTTTGCTCCTCACTCCAACTTTGGGGAGAAAAGACGGCATCAGCCGGGGTCATTTTCTGCAATCGCAAAAAACGGTATGTCGAACTAAGTTCAGTATAACAAAATTCCTCCAAATGGGTTCACTGGGCCACTGATTCGGATGACTGGCGTAATTTGGTCGACCGAATCAAGGGATTTCAGACAACCAGATGAATTTGGTCGACCATTCTGGCGGGGAACTGATACATCTGACAGAGATTAGGAGTACCGAAATGTTTTGGTCGACTGAACCAAGGATTTTTCGATCAACTGGGATCTAATTCGGTATGCCGAATCAGGTCGCAAAACTATATTGAGAAATATCTTGAAAATGTTAATAAATTTAGATAAATGCATGACAAATGTATGAGATGCATAGAAATCATTCATGAGATGTTGCATGCAAACATGTTGTTTTAATTACGCTTTACATGAATGGTGAAACATGAAATATGTGGAATACATGTGGACCCATGTGAGGGGTGAATGCATGATATAATGACCATGAATGAATGCCAATGTAAATGATTGGTTTAAGAACCATAGATGAGAAATGTGACACATAATGTGTGAGATTTATAAAGAATTTTATGAATGAAAATTGGTTTTGCCAAATGATTTGAGATGAGAAACTGCATATAGTTTAAAAGTGATTTCCGAGATTTGTAGGAACTACAATTAGACCGGGGCTTACCGATAGGGGTAGTGAGACCTTTAGAGATGTCGTGGATGTGTCCTTGGTTGTGGTTGTCCAGTAGCGGTCCAGGGTAGAAGCCTCGAGACTGTAGTGGTACAGTAGGACCCGGGGTATGGTAGATCCAGATTATCCTCAGTGCCGGTGCTGGTCGGGTCTGGGGTTAGTGTCCCCAGGTGCTTGGGCACCAGGGCGTCGTGAGGACGCACTTCGTGCTTGTACCAGTGAGGGTACATTTTGAGGCTGCGACCGGAGCAGTTGAACTCCAGCGCAGGGTGGTTCACCGCGGCACTACAGGGTGGTTGGGGTGGAGCCTCGACAACTACTTGTGGCCAGGTCGATCTCTTGTGGCCAAGGTGATGCGACCATTTTTTGAGACATGGATTGAGATTTGTGTTGAACTAGTTCCTAGCCTTGATTGGTTATGAACTATTTTAATAGATAAAATGGTGCTTTGGGCTGAGAAGCTAGATGTAAATGGTTTTCTTTCCCTAAGTTGTGCATAAAGATTTGTTAATGAGCATAAGATCTTGAAAGGAAAAGAAAAGAAAGTTTTGAAATAGCATCCTCCACTAATTTTTACCAAACTGCGTGTGTTGGCTTATCGACGGTTGTGGTTTTCTCGAGGTTTTCTAGCAATGCAATGCTTTTGTCGGTTTTGTTCTTGGGGCGCATACTGGGTGACATTTCTTTCACTCACATATGGTTTCCTTTTTTTTCCTTGTTTCAGGTGCTCAGGACTAGGTGCAGTATAGTCTAGTGCATCACTTTCGAGCCACTTTCGAGGTCTGGATGTTTAAATTTATTAATTTAATTTTGTTATTTAGACTCTATTAGTTGCATTTGGATAGTTCCTATACTGTTGTGTAGCGCGGGGGCGTTACAGCACATGTCTAGTTACTACGTGTGCATGGCTTTATAAGCCGAGTGCGTGCCCTCATGCACGAGAGCGCTCCTCCTCTGCACGCCATCTATCTACTCCTTCCTCTTCCTCCTCCTCCTCCCTGGGCACACACCCCCTCCTCCACCCCACCTCTCCTTCCCACCCCCTCATTCCCTCCCCTCCCCTTCTTCCTCTCCCTTTCTCCCCCACCTTCCATTATCTCCTTCTTCCTCCCTTGTCTTGCGTTAGAGAGAGAGGTCAAGAGTGAGAGCAAGAAGCCAATGTGATCTCATGGCTTGACGTCGGCGTGGTCGAAGCTCCGGAGGTCGAGGAAGTTCCTGTGGAGGTCGTGCTCGCTGGTGGTGGCTAGTGGTTGGCTAGAGAGCAAGTTGAGTCGCTAGAGGCCACTTTCAAGTATGCAACTCCAATCCAATGTGTAGAAATCTTGAAAAATGATAGAATTGCCTAAGATGCATGTAATCTTGGCTAAATATAATGTTTTGAATTTTTTAGCGATTTATGGTGTTTGTTGGGTTTGGGTCCTTTTTGACCCCTCTATGTTTGAGAATTGATATCTTTCTATGTGGTGAATAGATTTTGATTTTGTCTGTGTAGTTTTGGAGTAGACTTGAGGGTCTACAACATATATTTTGAGTGAAATTTTTAGTGGTCTCCCCCTCTTCCTCTCCCTTTTTCCCCCACCTTCCCTTATCTCTTTCTTCCTCCCGTGTCGTGCATCAGAGAGAGAGGTCAAGAGTGAGAGCAAGAGGTGGAGGTGGTCGCGTGGCTTGACGTCGGCATGATCAAAGCTCCAGAGGTTGATGAAGCTCCTGTGGAGGTTGTGCTCGCCGATGGTGGTTGGTGGTTAGCTAGAGAGTGAGTTGAGTTTCTAGAGGCAACTCCAATCCAATGTGTAGAAATCATGAAAAATGGTAGAATTCCTTAGAATGCATGTAATCTAGGCTAAATATAATGTTTTAAAATTTTTGACGATTTATGGTGTTTGTTGGGTTTGGGTCATTTTTGGACCCTCTGTGTTTGAGAATTGATATCTTTCTATGTTGTGAATGGATTTTGATTTTGTTTGTGGGGTTTTGGAGTATACTCGAGAGTCTACAACATATATTTTGCGTGAAATTTTTAGTGGTTTTTTGTAGGTCTGCCCCTTGCTCTCACGTCATGAGAAATTTTTAGGTTTCTCTCTCTCGCTTGTCTGAATTCTAATAGAAAACTGAGGGCATAGGTCAAGTGCACAGTCCACATGTGTGGGTCTGCTAGGGCATTTTTGGGGTATTTTGCAAGACTTTTTGCATATATAGACTAATGTTTTATGAAGGTTTTGGAACGTGTATTGTCATTATGGTGGCTTGCCCTAGTGTTTAAGAGTCTGTTTTACGAATTAGTGGACATTTTGGATTAGTTTTCCAAATATGTAAAATGGTTTTGGAAATAGTATTCAAAGAGATATGTTTGTCCATTTTGGAAATGATTTTTTTCTTGATTTTCTATTTACTGACCTAGAGACCGTGAGACTGTGTTGTCAAGACCAGCAAATGTGACGACATTCTCGGGTAGTCGAGTGTGTCTCCTTGGTTGAGGTCGTGGGCTAAGATAACTGAGGTGATGATTCGTCGAGTCTTGGAAGTATGAGACTCCTTAACTATCGTTTCGAGGCTAGGGTTGTGATTCGTAGGTCGAGGTGTTTATTGGCATAATGAGGAGGTATGATAATCTTGTTATCGCTGTGAGCACTGTGGTTCGGGTGTTGCCGGGTGTAGAGGTATAACACTTCCTCCTGAGTAGTGTGTGGATGACATTGTAAGGAGGCATATCCTATGGTGGTTAGTGGGGGTAGGACACGTGCCTCGTAGCTAGTAGTGTCCTGAGGACAGGACTGCTTTCTCAGTTAGGAGTTGACCTTGTGAGGGTTTTCGAAGTGGGAGAATCGCGAGATGGTGATCGTTTCTACACAGGGTGGCTTCGTCGTGATAGTACAGTACACTTTAGTGGCTACTTGTGGACATAGTTGGATTGTCCAACGCTGGATTTTTCGATTTAGTGTGTGGTTTTAGCCATTGAAGGCCTTGTTTGTGATTTTGGCTGATAGAGCCTTTGCTTGTTAATTTGACTATTGTAGGTCGTGTTTCCTGTGGTTTGGGCCAAGTAGGCCCCCGTTCTGTGGTTGTTGGGCCTGATTTTGTTAGTTTTTTGTGGATTTGGTAAAAAATGATTTCAAAATGTTTTAAAGAAAAATAATTATAATTTTATTTTCCGTTATTTTTGTAGGGTGCATGTTAGGTGACTTTTGTTACTCACGCTGTTTCCTTATGGTTTTTAGGTTGTAAGTGTAGGCGAACGTGTTTTAACATATAGTGTATATAATCCAGAGTCTCATAGTGGTACACACAGGTTCCTAGTTGTTTAGATATTATTTGTTAGCTTTTAATTTCTTGTAATTCAATTTATTTTAAATTATTATGAAATTGAGAACGTTACAGTATCAAGTGAGGGTTGTTATTTTCTCTAATGTAAATTCTTCGAAACGACTCGATTATATAAGATCTAACTTTATTGCTCTATTTCATTTTTATTTCTTGCATTATTTATTCATTATTTTTTCTAGATCATATGATATAACTATAATTAGCATATTAATCAACACAAACAATATGTTTATATATATATTTATTCAGGTATTTTTTCATCACTCTCTTCTTTTTTGTACTCCTTTTTTTTTGCCTATAATGATGAATAAATTGCCCTTGTTTGTAAATGTAACACTATGAGATAGACTCTCCGCGTGCGTGTGTGTGATTACTCGTCTCTTGCTTTAGATTCGTAATTACATGTACAGTGTTTGACATAATAAGTCCAAGCACATATTTAATTGTTGATAAACATGTTGAACAGTATAATGTAATAATTAATTGATCGTTGTTTGACGCACTTTTGGGTGTACGGAGAAGAAAATTTTCTCACTACTATACCTTTTCAATCCCTTCATCAACAGGGAAGTGTACGCACCTTTCTCCTTGTTTTCCGGCTTTCCAGCGAAAAGATGTTTGATGGCTTCAAATACTAAAAAGGAAAGCTCGACAGAAACAAATAAATCAACATTACCTCCGTCAAGTGTTTACCTTTATAATTTCAAAGCACAAACGATGATCTTGCCGCCATTCTTTCTTTCTTTCTTTCTTTTTTTATCGAAGGAAATCTTGACACCATCGTCGACAGGGTAGACATGGAAAATGGGTCGGACGTGCAGCCGGCCCGAGCGAACCCGGCACGGCCCATGGCCCGGCCGCGGGTCGGGCCAACGGGCTGGGTTGGCCCATTAGGTCCAAAAAAAAATAATTTAAATTTTTTTAAAAAAATAATTTTTTATTAATTTTTTTTTTCAAATACAAAAAAAGTATTACATGTTTACATAAAAAATACAAAAGATATTTACAATATTTGTTTTACATTTATTTAC
>JAMKQA010016864.1:0-29940 GCA_024699735.1 Posidonia australis
CCAAATTCATACAAATTAGCATGATCCACATACATAAACATCAGGGAACTCATTCCCAACAATATCCACATTTTTCCAGCAATTAACATGCATTTACTACCATTTTATGCATAAAACCCCCATGAACCCAAAATGAAGCAACAGAGGAGAGGAGGTCGCGTACCTTGCTCAGGCAACCTGTGGCCCTTACCCCTCTCCGGCGAGCCTCCACGAGCTCCGGTGAAGCTCTCCAGCTGCCGCCACCTCCCGCGATCACGCGCCTCTCAACCCCTTTTCTTCCTTTCCCTCCTCGCCGCGCACACGCCTTCTTCCGCTCTGCCACCGTCTCCCCTTCTTATCCTCATCCCTTCCCATATGACGCTGGCCATCCATCCCATCGGACGAGATGGGGAGGCACGAGCTACCGTCTGCTGCGTCACGGGAGAAGAGGAAGAAGAAGGAGAAGACAGGGGAAGTGGGGCGGAAGACGGGTTCGCGTTGAGAAAGAGAAAAAGAAAAGAAAAGAAAAGAGACAGAAATGGCACACAAATCGAGACAACTGTGCATCTTCCAACCGGACTCCAAATCGGTCCCAGATCACAACCAGATGCACAAAAAACTACCCACAACCACACACAACCAAGAGACAACAGATTATCCATTAATAAACCATTAAGCACAAAATCACAAATAATACATGGTTTATTAAATAGAAATGGATAATCAGGCCCTGATGTTACAAATAATAAAATAAGTTGTTGCCTTGAAATCCTGTTACTGGGATACTGTACTCGACACTATAGTTTACTGTTAGAATA
This sequence comes from Posidonia australis, assembly GCA_024699735.1. Taxonomy (NCBI): domain Eukaryota; kingdom Viridiplantae; phylum Streptophyta; class Magnoliopsida; order Alismatales; family Posidoniaceae; genus Posidonia; species Posidonia australis. The sequence goes on from JAMKQA010016864.1 coordinate 798, forward strand.
AAAATACAGGCATATTCTGCAGTTCAATCCACATATGTTATTGTCCATTAGATGTCTCGTTGTGACCTAATGTAGTGTAAGATGCAACAAGTCATTATGTTTCTCTTCTTGAAAGACAAATCATCAGTTGTAAATTTTCATTATGTTTTGTAAATCCATTTTTCAAGTGCATATGCTTTGGAAGCATGCACAAATTGTGATCCATCTAACAAGGAAATCTTTTTCAATAGAACTATTAAACAACCAATAGAAAAAAAATTCTAGTTACTCAAGCATCTTCCATCAAGTAGTGTCCAGTGATCCATAGAACGAAGAACTGTTGATGATCCATGAATACAAAAAATTTAGCTGTAGATATCACAAGCAAAGTCCATGAGTATTGGATGTTTAGTTACTATTAGCAACATCATTAGATATAGAACGTAGACTAGGGTTTTTTCTTAAGTAACCTATTGGAAATATTGTTTGTAGTTTTATAGATGTAAAAAAAAGTTTATTTGATTTGTATGTCTAATAAACACTTATGAGTTAATTAAAAGACTATATTGACCTTGCCTTCATCGTCGCCGCTGTCTTCGTCGGCACTATAGTTGTCGTCGTCGTCACCGTCAACGTTGCTGTTGCCACTATTAGAGTCTTCATGTTGTAATTTGTTAGGTTCATCTTATAATTAAAATCAATTTCTAAAGATATCATTGGAAAATTAAGAGATTAACCTTTTTCTTACGTAGCTTATTTGAAATATTATTTGTAGCTTTTATAAATGTAAAGAAAAGTTTATTTGATTTATATGTCTAATAAACACTTATGAGTTAATTAAAAGACTATATTGCCTTTGTCTTCACCATCGCCCCCATTGTTGTCGTTGCTGTTGTTGCCGTCGTTGTCGTCACTATTGTCATCATTGTTGTTGCCATCGTTGTCGTTGTCGTCATCATCATCGTCACCGCTGTTGTCGCTGCCATCATTGTCGCCACTATCGGAATCTTCATGTTGTAATTTATTAGGTTCATGTTATAATTAAAATCAATTTCTAAAGATATCATTGAAAAATTATGAGAGTAATATTCATAACTTTTCAAAAACCTAATACTTATTAGTTTTTCAAAAAGCTATCCAATAACTTAAAATACATTGAAAAGCTACAACCAACTTTTTTTGGAAAAGTTCGCATATCAAACATCATTTGGAAACATTTACTATATAATAAGCACTTAATGTAATAAACCGATGCAAAAATGCATTTCTAAACGCTACCTAAGTGTGAAATGAAAGCATTTATTGATATAGGGAAATTGTTAGAATACAATTTATGTGTTCATTATCCTATATAACCACCTACCCAATCATATTATTCTATACACTCAAATACAATATTCAAAACATCTAATGATCTCTTAATACATTGTTTTTTTGTAAACGATAAGAATTTATATATTAATATTAAACTTGACTATAAGTACCATCATCAAGTATACAAAATACAAGTATTCAACAAATGTCCAGCCTCCATAGAACAAAGGAAGATGAAATAAGTTACAAAATATCTGAAATAGGCAGAGATAGAGTTAAAGTTTATACAATTTAGAGATCCAAATCAAAAATATTTGGAACAAAACCAAGCCATAGAGAGCATAGCCAATCAAGCAGACAACCTTAATTGTCAGACACATTTGAAATTGGCACAACATTGTCCAAGGCTAGACCAGGAGAACGCTAAGAATCTCCTTCAGCTGCACTTTGTTCATCAACAGAAGTAACAAGTAATATAGTGTCTTGAGCTGCATGGGCTTGGTCCCAATCATGCTGCATTTAGCTTATGGCTTGTGAGATTGATGCAGTAGTTGAATCCTATCCATTAATAATGTTTTTTGCCTAGCAAGAGGTAAGGTGAAAATTTTGATGAAAAAGTGAAGATAAATATCTATTTTGATGTCTAAAAATAACAATGTTTCATTCTGTGACTATGCCAATCCGGGGGTCCGACGCGGAGTCGTGCCAGAGGGAAGAGATCACATCCATGCCAAGATGGCGAAGGCACAAGATAGGATAAAAGAAAAAGAAAATGAGTCGCCACCTAGTCTTTTAAGGGAAAGATGAGGAAAATCACAAAAGATCGAATGCATGAGATGCAAATGCGAAGACTGGGTGTCCGCTAACCAGAGGACGAGTAAGGATTCTTATTACACACGAGGAAGGTGTTAGGCACCCTCGTACGCCCGAGAAACTCGATCTTTCTAGTCTAAATCGCTTGCTAAAGGCTGAATAAATGTTTGCTAAGCCTAGACCGTGCTCTAAACATGCTAATATGAATACATGCCAAGACTGGATGGATGTGTGAAATGTCCGTGATAATTGCAAAGAAATCCATATAGGAAATGATCAAATGATGAAGAAGATTACATGAAATGACGATGTTATTGAAGAGAATGCTCTGGGAAATCACACCAACATCAAGAGAATAGAAGATGTGATCTACCCAAATCATCGGAATTATGGAAAATGTGATAAAAATCAAAATGGGGAAAATAATCCATAATAGGGGTAATGTAGACATCTCAGTCAGTTAATATACGCCCCTAGGCGATGAAACCCAAATCAAATCATAAAAATCAATATAACATGTGAAATGTATATAAAATGTCGAAGATGGTATTCACAAGAAAATGGAGAAGAATCAAGAGTCAAATTGAATAAAAAGACTGTAAACAAGGAAAGTGACAAATTCAGGGACTAAAGTGTAAAATTAACAAAGAAATATCAAATCCACTTGGAAAACTCTACAAAAATCAGGAAACAGGAAAATATGACATGAACTAAGGTGGAAAGACATTTTGACAAAAAAAGGAGTGTTAGAAGATCACATGTTGCAAATTGAGAGAAAATAATGGACCAAAGTGCCAAAATAATGGTGTGAAAGAAATGCAAGATAATGGTGTGAAAAGTGTGAAAATTTCATTTTTGATAATTTCATGGAAATGTAGGGACTTATGTGCAAAATATACATGAAATGTACAAATAAGACCAAAATGTGAAATCAGAAATTATTTTATATTATAGTTATGGTTTTTAGATGAAAATTTTATTCATAAAGGAATTTACAAACATATGTGATCAATAAATGCCAAAAATGCCAAAATGTAATCTAAAATCCAATTAAAACCATGATTAATGATTTAAAAATTAATTCAGAGGCTTGGATGCAAATGTTCATGCTCAGAAAACATTATTGAATGAGTTAAGGGGCTTATGCAAAGTTCCAAGATCAAAATGCAATAAAATAAACAAGTTTTTAAACAGTTCAGTGTAATTATGGATAATTTTAGGTTCTAGATGCAAAATTCACAAGGAGAATTCGTTCTTTAAAGTTTTGGGGACTTAATGCAAAAGATTAGGGCTTAAATGTAAAGAAAATTCAATTTTAATGAAGGTCAGTGTGATTATTAAATCTTTCAGGGCTCAGAATGCAAATTTCACACGAAAACTTATTTAAAAAAGGTTCCAGAGACTAAATGCAAATGTTTAGGACTTAATTATAAAGAAAATATGGATGCAGGGGTTTAAATGTGATAAAACATGCATGAATGCATTAAGAATGAAAAATCTAAATATGCAGGAAACCATGTGCAAATTTCACAGAGAAAATACAAGAACAGAAAATATTTTAAAACTACAGGGGCTAAACTATAAAAGAACAGGACCTAAATTAAAAGAAAATGATCTAATTGTAATAAAACCTAAAACTAAAGGGCCTGGGCCCAAATAAGTCCTATTCGAAGATCGTCGGAAGATTACCGACGTTCTCCTTTCGGTGATCACTCCGGCGACGAAGTAGCGGCGACCCAACGACGAGGGGCGGTGAGCGGCGGTCCCGGAGGCTGGAGTGGGGCACTGTGGAAGTCCCTGGCGTGTCGGAAATGGTTGGGGTGGCCTGAGCCTCTCCCCCCACCTCGCGCTCCGACGAGGTGTCTGGTCGGTGACGGTGAAGGCAACGGCGCAGCGCAGTGGCGCTTTTGTGATGGCTAGGCCTGAGCAGAGGACTAGGAAGCACTAAGGGGGCACGGTGAGGCTCTGGAAGGCAACGACGAGGTCCAGGGAGGTCGGAGGCTTCCCACCCACCTCTGCGTCGGCGGCGACGGCTGCGGCGAGTCGTTGGGGCAACACGGTGGTCCAGCCAATGGGATGGGGGTGCAGAAGCGCTCGTGGCGTGGTGGACAAGCTTCCCGGAGCAACGATGCAGAGCGGGAGTGCCTAGTGTGCTTCAGTGCCTCCTCGACAGTGGTGGACTGTAGTGGCTGGGCTGCGTCGACGGCGAGGATGGCTGAGCATCGGCGGAGCTCCTCTTGAGCGGAGGGAGACTAGAGAGAAGAAGTTGAGGGAGGTAAGGCCCTCGGGGGCCTCACCTGAGGCCAAGTGGCCTGAGGCCTCGCTGGTGGGGTGAACCCATCACCAGAGGCGGGGCGACGGCAGGCAAAAGGGGGGTTCACCGTCGTATTCTAAATCAGGGGGCCTAAAGCAATTCTACGGGCCTACTGAATTGAAAACAGAGGAGGAAGAGAGTGTACCTTTCTGACTGTTCCCGCAGTCTTCGATGGTGCTCGATGGCAACGGTGCTTCGGCGTCGGCTCTAGATTGCAAACGTGGATCGTTGATGGCTTTGGTGGTGGAAGGATGTAGGGTTTGCTCTGGGGATCAAGGAGCTGGAAGGGGTCAGAAGCTCAATTCTTAGGGAGGCTCCACGCTGATGGCCAGCAACTGTCGATGGTGAGGAGGTTTTAAGCTCCGGCAAGACCCTCCTCCACCGTGGATCCTCCTCCTCAGGGGGTCAGCGTCGTTGGATGAGGTGCGTGACGGAGGAGACAAGTCCAGCGATCATGGGGTCAAGGATCACACACCGGAGATTGCGGGATTGACCGTCGGAGATCTCGCCAGAGATCGCAGGGGTTGTCGAAATTATTTTTGGGTTTATAAAGTTTTTTTTGGTTTAAGGATGTATTAGGCTGCAAATGGGCTTAGGGTTTGGGTTTTTTTTGTTTTTCTTTTTTCATTTTGTTTTAAGGATTTGTTTTTAAGGTTTTAAATGGATTTTGGGTTTTTGATTTTATGTTTTAAATTAGGGTTTTGTGATTTTAATTTAGGTTTTTTATTTATGTTTTATGATTTTAATTAAATTTGTAGTTAATGTTTAATTAATTGGTTTTAAATTAGGGTTTTAATTATTTTAGGCTATTTTATTTTATTTTTGTTTTGGGATTTTCATGGATTTTAGGATTTTTGATTTTAAGTTTTTAATAAGGGTTTTGTGATTTAAATTTGATTTTTAATTTTGAGACTTAGGGTTCAATTAATTGGTTTTGAATTAGGGTTTTAATTATTTTAGGTTTTTGTTTTATTTTTGTTTTGGGATTTTCATGGATTTTAGGATTTTTGATTTTAAGTTTTAAATTAGGGTTTTGTGATTTAAATTTATTTTTTAATTTTGGGATTTAGGGTTTAATTAATTGGTTTTAAATTAGGGTTTATGGTTTTAATTTAAGATTTTTGTGTTTTAATTAGAGTTTATTGGTTTATTTAGGTTTTTTGGGTTTTAATTAGGGTTTATTGGTTTATTTAGGGTTTTTGGATTTTAAATTAGTGTTTATTGGTTTATTTAGGGTTTTTGGATTGGTTAGGGTTTTGAATTTCAATTAATTTGGGTTTTTAATGGATTTCGACTTTAATCAGGGTTTTCACTTAATTACTTGGATTTTAAATGGATTTAAGTGGATTTTATTTCATTTTGACTTGAATTAGGGTTTTTGTTTGATTAAATGGATTTTAAGTGTTTTAAATTTGATTTTGACTTAAATTAGGGTTTTTGTTTTATTAAGTGTTTTAAATTTTACTTTGACTTAAATTAGGGTTTTTGTTTGGTTTTAATTTTAATTAGGTCAGAGTGGGCTAGTGTGGGCCTGAATGGGCTTGTGTGGGCTTAAGTGAGTTAGGATTTTGGTGGTCGCAACCAGAGCATCATCCAAAAGAGTCTGCTATCAAGTGACTTCAAAATCAGAGTGTCTACATATTCAACCACAAGCACCAAATTGTTGCTTGAACATGTATGTTTCGACCATGCAAATTAATGTTGAACTTGAAAAAATTATATAAAGAAAAGAAGTCAGATATCTTAATTCTATGCAAATGATCATTTGCATTCAAGAAAAATCCCAAATACTAAGTGTAGACACCCCGATTTTGAGGTGACTCATAGATGAGCTTTCCAGATGTTGCTTTGGATGTGGCTAACCCTTGAATCCTATTAGCTAAACCAAATCTAGACCTATAGCAGGCCCGCGGCCCAACTAGAAATCCAAACAAGTAGGGGAAAGCATCTACCTGGCACACCTACCTGACACACCTAGCTAGCACACTTACCTGGCACACCTAGCTAGCACACCTACCTGGCGCACATACCAGGCACCCAACCATTTCTCAGGCTATTGGCTGCTAACTTTCCACCTCCCATGGCTGTTACCTCTACCAACGAATATGCCATGGAATCTTCCAAGCTTTTCGTCTACGAGGCTCCTTACTTTCCTAGGAGTTATCCTTGAAAAATCCCTATATATAGACCCCTATAGGCAGCCATTTGGGGTTGGAGACACACACAGCTACGACCAGCCTTCTCCAGAATTTTGCAACTATCCACTTGAGCTCTCAAGCTTTTCCTTGCATCCAGAGATATTCTCAGCCCTTTCAAAGCATCAAGGAACTTATTATCTTGGGTCTTTTTTTTAAGGAACATCTTGGACAAGGTAGGCCCTTCCCACTTTTCCTTTAACTTCTTATTCTTTTGCATTGAAATAAGGCATGCTAGAAACTTCACATATGGTCTGATTTTTTCTATATTTTCATGAGGTTTCATGATGAATTTACTTGTCCTCCTTGCAAGATGCTCTCCATGCAAATCTACACTTTTGTTTGCAAACATGTTTACTTTCTTTCTAGTATAAAAATCTGCACTATGTTGCCTGTATGAGCTATCTTTTTCTTACTATTTCTTTACACGTAGAAGCACCTAAATATTAAGTTATGCAGTAGAGATATTCTTGGTATGATCATCACTTACATATGTTTTGTTGGGTCTACTTGTTTCATGTTTGTTCTTTTGCATTTTGTATGCGCTTCTACCATGAACCCATTAAATCATCTTGTTTTTAATCAAATGATAGTAAGATGGCTTTGATCATATGCATCCTATCATGCTTTCAGCTTTTAACATCCGCACAAATCAACCTGCATTAGTATAAATCACCCATCTCTATTCTGGGTCAGATTGCGGTTTGATTCAAATTTTCTGGGGAGCACCTATATGGCGCACCAGAGTGGCTCACCAACCCAAAGCACCACTCTGGCGCACCATTCAGGTGCACCAGACTGGTCAGAGAGCAAAACATTCACTTTTGCATACCTATTTGCATGGTTTTTCGAATGACTTTGAGTCTGATTCTTTTACTGCTCGTTCTTTGATATTCCATGGTTTTGCATGCATGTTTTCAGTTTAAAGCAAGATTTTTTTCTAGTTGTTTTCTCCCTTTGGATATTTAGTCCTTGGTTAGAATATGGTAGGCCAGTTGCACTTTACTCCTACATGGAAAACCTTATGCATCAGCCCATGATCCAGAGACATGGCTGAATCCTGCTTCTTTCATTTTAGCATAAATAGGTGGGGTCTTATGTGAGGCTACCATATCTTGAGCATAAGGTCCACAAGTTATTGCACTTTCATTTCTTTCACTTTTAGGGCATATTTTCCAAGTTTTGCGAAGGACTTTACATTGCATACTTTCCAGAATGCATTCTCATGTGATTTGGCACTACATGGATTTGTGTTTTACCTCAACACATATTTCTAGCCCACAGAGGAGCACCTAGGTGGCATATCAGACTGGAGCACCAGTCTGGCGACCCAAACAGGCACACTGGCCTGTTTTTCAGTAGCACATAGTCACTTTTGCATGGTTTTTTGGCATGATTTTTGTTTCGATTCGCCTTTGGTTTTTTCTAGTTTTCCTCCTTGACATATCAGGGAGGCATGGATCTATTTTTAAACCATTTTATGCATGTTAGATTGCATTTGACATATAGCAAAGCAAGGATGAAAAATCACTCGAAATTGATATATCTTTGATTTTATTCATGCAATGACTTTGCATCGACACTTGACTCGACGTACGAGTGATACTTCTGAGCATTAGGACACACCCTTGCACATCATGCACCCATATTTTAGACACCACACACATTAGTATGGCAGGGCATATCGCCCTCGGGCGTACAGCAAAGGCTGAAAAGTCGACATTTCTTAAGCAAAATGAAAAACCAATAGAAGACTGATTTATCGGACGCACGAGGGTGCCTAATACCTTCCTCGTGCGTAGCAGGGATCTTTACCCATTTCTGGTTTATGACCTGCTTTTCCATTGCATGATTTGCATGTTTTATATGGTTTTCCTCGTCTTCCATTTTAATAAACTAGGTGGCGACTCCTGCATTTGCATATATTTTTTTTATTGTTTTTGCCGTGACTTTGTCAACCCTCTTGTATTTTAGCCTTTCACATCGAAGTCCTCGAGGCTGTCGCCGGTATGGTTACACTAAGCAATGTAAAAAAAAAAAAAGAGAAATTGACTCCAAACATTAACCACATAATTCACAATGCATTGGACTCAACTAACCTCACTTAAGAAGATTGGATCTAGAAAGAATTTTATCATGCGTAACAAGTCAAGTAAAAACTTTTACATTCAATGGTGGTGTACATTTCTAGATATTTATCCTGAAGTTTGATCTTAATTTACCATCATTTAAAATGCCATAACGACTTTTGATTGAAAATTCTTTATTTGTTGTTAATATCCAATCCATAGAATCCTCTTCACAGGAGAGTAGAATTAAATTCGTAAGACTATTGAATTGTTACAAATGAAAGGAAAGCTGTTGAGAATTAAGTAGGCTACTATTATTGAAAATGTTTAGTTTTCTGCTACAATGTGTCAAGAGCATCTTTTCAAGAGAATATTTTTCCTTGTTTGCTAAAGAGTATAACACAAGAAAGCTAAAATTCAATGGGGTGTGTTTTCTATCCACTTATTTTTAGGAGTGGCAACGGGTCGGGTCTACCTATACCCAGACCCAGACCTAGACCCATCTTATTTCATGGGTTTGGGTCTGGGTCTGGGTCTGGGTCTGGGTCCTAAATTTAGGACCCAGACCCAGACCCAGACTTAGACTTATAAAGATAACGAGTCTGGGTCCAGATCCTGGGTCTAATGGGTTCTCCAACTTATTTTCATTTTTTTGAAGAAAATAAATTTTAAATTAAACTTAAAACATTGTAAATAAATGTGCTAAACAATTCTCTATCAATACACATATATCATGAATAAAATACAATCATAAATAAATATATAACATGAAAAATATCATGAACGATTGATAGTTGAACAATACATAAATATATATATTTAACTTCAATAAATTAACTTTGTCAATGTCCATACAACAATTCTCCATCAATGTGTATACAACATATAAATTTTAGACTTTAAAAAGAATGAGATTTAAGAGTAGAGTAATATATATTATATATATAGTGTATATGTTATACATTACTTTTTATATTTAACTATAATATATTATAAATAAATCAGATACCCACACCCGACCCAATAAATGAGCGGGTCTAGCGGGTCTAGGTCTACGGGTCCATGGGTCTCATTTTTAGGACCCAGACTCATACTTAATGGGTCTAGACCCGCGGGTCCTGGGTCTAGATCCGACCCATTGCCAGTCCTACTTGTTTTCTCGTAAAAGAATTTTCTTACCATTATTAGTTAAAAATGAAGTGAACGGCAAACCCTAATGTCCTGTCAAAGTGGTGATGATCTGCTAGAGGTTACGTTAAGCAGTGTACGAAAGATATTAGCGGCCATTTTTTCTGTATGTGCCTGTAGTGAAGGTTGTTGTAGACACTTTAAGTGCGGCAATCATGGTTGTTGAATTTAACCAATGGTTATGATTAGTTAAAAACCCTCGACGCGAGAGCAGGCTTGCAATGGGAGGAGGCAACGAGGAGGAGGGAGGGGTGGCAGTGTGTAGTTGGGAGGAGGCGATGGTGCATGGTTGGGAGGGTGGAGGGAGAGAAGAGGAGTCGACAGGCAAGGCTTGCGGCACGCGAGGCAGCGGTGAGAAGGAGGGAGAGGAGGTGGCAACGGTGCGTGATGGGAGGAGAGCGTAGATCGCTTGGGAGGATGGAGAGAGAGAAGAGAAGCTGATGGAGAAGGCTTGTGGTACATGAGGCGATGAGGAGGAGGAGGGAGGAGAGGCAGTGACAGTGTGCGGTGAGAGGAGAACACAGATTGCCAGGAAGGATGGAGGAAGAGAAGAGGAACTGACAGGGAAAGCCTGCGGCACATAAGGTGGCAATGACAAGGAGGAGGGGAGAGGAGGCGGAGATGGTGCACGGTGGGAGGAGAACGTTCTTGGAAGAGATGTTGCCTGACGTGAATACAATTTTTTGTTTAATCGTGACCGTTAAATTCTTTGGATAGCAAGGATTTGATGTGCCTGGAGGAACACCTTGTAGGCACTTAAAGATGCATTATTGTAAAATTATTACAAGAAAAGTACATGCTTTAGGCCAGAAACACATCCTTTGCCTATGACAACTGATTTAACTGCAATGCCAAGCATAACCAGCAATGAAACTTCGACGGTAATACATATCACAGCTCCATCAGCATCAGAAGTGATGCAACCAATACAAGGACAAGGTTCAGAAGGCTTCCCCCGGACATGCCAACCACTCTAAATCCCTCGCCTGTGGGAATGCTATCCGGCATCGAGCACTCCTCTCCATTGAAGAAAACCTTGCTGGGAAACTTGCCACCGGCAACATCATCGATTCCAGGAGTTTTCTTCTTACCAAACAACATTACACTCTGCAGTTTCCCAGGATCCATGGGATTCGAATCGGTGTTCATCCTCAGCAAATAATTCGACGATGCCTTTCCCTGCATGACAAGAGTTTTATTTCCCATCGCTGTCCAGTTGAATGAATACATCTCCTCAAAGCCATCATACGCTTCGTCCATCACGACGGCCGCGAACCAGTCGGGGATATCTACGTCCTGCCAATTGAACAGCGTGATCCTCGCCGTCCACCCACCTCGGAAATCCGTGAGCACATGCCAATTGATGCTAACGCCACAGTTGTTTCCGCAGGGTAACGGGTTCGGAACGTTGAAGCGTTTGATCTCTGCCCAAGCCAACGCTTTACTGGTCCGGTTGTCGAACGGAACAAGCAGTGCTTCCGACGGCAGGAGGAGCGCCGGGGCAGTGGTACTACAGGTCTTTTGGACGTCCGACTCGCAGCCGCAAGCGCACGTCTTGCAGGGGACGACGGACTCGTTGTAGAACCCCGAGAACGACACACAGCACCTCGGCTTCATGCCACTAGGCCGGGTTATGTTGCAGACCACCTGCCAGCTCGCGATGGCCAACGAGACACTGGGCAGACCACTGGGATCGGGGAAAGCAGCGGGTCTGACTCTGATTGGCTGCTCGCACTCGTACGTGGGATTGAGGTTGGCATTGGAGCCAGTGATCTTCCAATTCTTAGGGGGGAAGAGCGTGGTCCGGTTGAGATCAGGCGGCATCTTGTACACCTGGAGCTGGAAGGCGGACATGGACTTGGCTGGATCCATGCTTGTGGGCAAGATGGTGCCATTCCGACAGCAGAAATCAATCTTCCCCAGCTCGGTGTCGTTGGTCATGGACAGTGGGAGGTCAAGAAACGTGGGTTCGCGTTGGCAATTCTGAAAGGAGGACATGTCGAGGTCTTTGTAGTACTGACCTTGTCGACCGAAGATACAATCGGAAAGATCGACTTCGGTGGTGTAAGCTCCCTTTGTATTGTATACGAACTCCTCGTGCATCCATGTCCATGACAGCCGCCAGTTGTCGAGGCGACCCAGAGGGTTGCTGTTGTTAATGCCGACTCGTGCGATGTAATCAGTGTTGTGGGATTCCACGACGTCGTAGGAGATGGTGAGGTCACCGGTTTTACGTGGGACGAAATCGTTGGATATCGGAGACGTGTCGTCGCCACTGTAGTCGGGGTTTCGAGTACAGCAGGTGGACATGGTGTTGGCGCTGCCGCTGGTTCCGCTCCCGGCTGGTGGGCAGACGAACTCCCCGCTGTCGAGGGAGATGTTGAAAGGGAGGCGAGCTCGCGCGCCGAATCTGGTCCCGTCAATGTTGATCGTCGCTTGGATTTGGTTGATGTCTCCAGCGGTCTCGATGGCGGTCTTGAGGTCGGTGTTGGGGGAGCCGGAGAAGGAGACTCCCTTGGAGCCGTTCTGGCCGACGGTGTAGGGGAAGCCGGAGCCGTCAGTGATAACGGAGGAGGTGGCGGAGACGAGGATGGTGCCATCGGGGTAGTCTATGTGGAGGGACCAATCTTGGAGTGGGACGTTGGCGGTGTTGAGGACGGTGGCGGTGTCCTTGAAGGCGAAGGGTTGGCGATCTGAGTCGTCGGGGAGGAAAGGGTAGATCTCTTTCAAGTCGCTGTTAGTGAAGTAACTCAGGAAGACGCCGTTGCACGCTTCTTGTTCGGAGGTGAAGTCTGGGGGGCTTCCGTTTGGCTCTTGTGCAGAGGAGCTGAGAAGTTGAATTAGTAATAGTTGGAGGAGGAGGAGGAGGAGAAAGATGATATTTTGAGGAGAATCCATGATCGGAGAGAACCGGGGATCGACCTTGTGGCTTTTGGTTGTCTGGATTGGGGAAAGAAGAAGGGAAATATGAGTTTGTCTTTTGGGAAGACTGAATTCATGGGGGAGGAGGAACGCGGTTGTTTACTATCGCTGTAGCATTTTGAGCTCAACTTGCATAGGAGTGAGTCAAAAGAGAACAACGGACTTTTCCTAGCTAACGGTTGGCAGTTGGAACTAGTCGACTGGTTTTATTTTTAATTAATTTAGTATTTGTTGGATTGAATGGATTTAGATTTTTCATTGTAATCCATTGTAATCCAATGAGTTTACTTAAATTTAGTTTGCTATGTTTTTTTTTTAAAGAAACGATTGAAACAAATATCTATAATTTTTTCTTCTCATGTAATATATATATATATATATATATATATATGATATTGGTAGAAGTCCAACAACAACCAAAAAAAACTTAGCTATAGTCATGATGGATGAGCCAAGCATTTATAGCAGCACAGGGCATGACATTCCACATCTTTGACTCTATTGATTTGTCTAAATATTTGGGAAATACAGTGATTGTCACCATAACCGTCCAATAGTGGATAAGCTACAAACTTTTGTGTTCTTGTAATTGAGGATAGCCATTCATTTAGTCAGGGCCAACGGACCTCACAACAGCTGATGCTCCCTGCTCTCACAACCAATCATTTAGTCATGGCCAACTGACGTCACAAGGTGAAGGTGATGCCCTCTGCTCCCACGACCCACACAGCTCTGGCCACTGGGGCTCATGGCGACATCGACATTCATATTACTTATTGTTGGAGAGATGTTGGGGAGGTTACATTATTTATTATATTTTTCATCTTTTTTTAAGTACAAATATTTTCTGGCAGAAGTTATCTTCATAAGGAAAACGGGAAAAGAATGCCCTTTTCTTTTTTTCAAGGAGCAAGCTCAAATTGAAAGTAAAGTCCAAAAGACGTTGGTATCATATGGTAGTACCGGACGCTTGTTAGGATACCAAGTGTTAAGTTTAAATACGTGACGATGGACTTGATGTTAACCAACCAACTATTATGATGTTGTTGGTTAAGTAGAGTGGAACTCACACATTTCTTCTAGATTTAATTCTCACAGACTGCAACAAGAAAAAATACATATCTACTGATTCAAAAAAAAAACGATGGACTTGATGTTACAAAGCAAATGGACTGGATTCTTCGACCGTAGAGCTCTGTAAAAGACCACTGTGCATCGCTACTCTCAAATATGCTACCATGCGGCGAAAATGAGCAAGCAAGAAGGAAGCAAGCATTGGCCATAACAGTAGACTTGGAATTAAAGATCAGGCCATTCACGGCCTGTCGGCCTGGTCTAAAACATATAAGGTCGATTTAGTCCAAAATAGTACCTACGTCGGCCTGATCGGTATCCAAAAGAACTAAGTGTTGAGATTTTTATTGCATGGCCCGTGTCCCATGTTCTAGATTTTTTTCACATGGCCTACGTTCTACGTTTCCTCCCAAACTTGAAAAGACTAAGGTTAGGTTAGAACCAATTGTTATGGTACAGTTGGTTAAGCAGAATGGAACTCACACTTCTCTTTCAGATTCGAATCTCACGTATTGTAGGGAGAAAAAAATAAATATATCTATTGATTTCAAAAAAAAAAAACTAAAGTTAGGTTAGACTTAGGATTTTTCTCCTACGACTATGGCCCGATGAGGCCTACGCCCAAGTACGAGTCCAAACTTGACACGAGCCTGTTTGTATAACCTAGTTTAGGCCTATAATAAGTTCTAAATAAGATTATGTAATTTTAAATATAAATATTAATTTTAAAGTTATAATAATTATTTTATAATATATTTTATGTATATAATTAAACATATAATAGTTAAAAAAATAAATGCTTATATTAAAGAAACGAATGTCTATTGACTTTCACAGACAATACACAATGTCAAAAACGTATGTCCATTCTATAAAAGTGGACGTCCGTTGTTGTTAGTGGACATCTATTTTTGTTAATAGATAATTACTTCTTCTTTTTTATAATTTTTTTAAACATATAAATCTAATGTATTTGAGGCTGCTGTCATCGAGTAATGTATTTGATCAGGAAGATGTGGCTAAGGAGGCTGGAGGGATTATTGATGATACACAGCATGCGAGCCAGAAGCAGGGAGTCGTTTGTCAAAGCCAGCTGCTGATCGCTAAACCCCACAACAAATCCAGGTGGTGACCAGCTAAGCTAACTGCATATGGTGGACGTCATGTAAACGAGAATGGAGGACAGGACAGATTTTACATTTGTGCCTCTCACGCTCATACATGGCATCTGTCCACTGGAGCCCATTTTAGCATATCGAGCCGCCATTGCTAAAATTACAATATTAGTTCTCCACTCCCTCTATTTGTGTCAAGAAATCAATATACATCATTGCTTACCTTCACCTTCTAAAATATCCATACTCCATCCTTCTGCTTTCCTCTCCCGTTATGATTTGACATTTCCTCACTGCACTTCCCAACCTTTCGCCGCCAAAATAACCAATCCCTGGTAAAATGCATCGTTATGAATCAAACGTGTGTCTTCTGGCCGAGGAAAAAGAATAAGTTGGCCTTGAATCCCACCATCTTTATACCTCTCTTCGGTGATAGATTTTTTTATTTTTTATTTATACAAACGAGAGGTAAATAGTATTAATAAGATACTTAGTCTGTAAGTTCTACCAACAAGTAACAAACTAAAATGTAAAGTTCACGATACAATTTCCAAAAATGAATCCCCTAAGCATAGGATAAAATAAGCATTTGAAAGTTCTAAGTCCAAATGCCAACTATCGAAAATTCCATAAGTAATCGAAAAGTATCAGAGTCTAGTATCCAGAACAACCCCAAAAAGAGATTCCAAGAAGCTAACAGCAATAACTTCACTTGCTAGAGCCAGACGCAAGGTTCAATGGATCATAAACAGAAGTAGCAGTAGAACTAAATCCATCCGAGACATGCATTCGATCCATAAAGATCTCAATAGACAGTGCAATCACTTGAGCAATTTGATTAGCCTGTGCTTAATCCCATTCCTGTTACAAATGTTAAATAGCTTAAGATATGGACATCGACTCCTTTCTTACAACCAGATTATCTGTCTAAGAAGCCTTTAGTGTAATAATTCGAAACAAAATGGACGATAACATCCTGACTTTATTTATGTAAATCCTAACGTTTCTTTCCATATAATTTAAGTTGCTGGAGGTAATTGCTGGAACGAGTATGTTCCTGTCCATATAATTTGACTTGAACTTTACATGTTTGTCCAGAGAGTAAATGTTAGAGATACTAAATTTATTAAAGCAATTGATATCATTAATGAAAAATTCCAGACATCTATGGCATGAGAATAGCACAAGAAAATTTGATTAGTTGTCTCTAAATTGTGGTCACACGATATATATGTGAGTGGACTCCTCCAATCTTTTTTAAATAAGTTAGCTCTAAAAAGTATTTTATCATGTATTGTTAGGCAAACAAAGAACTTAATTTTTAAAGGTGTCTGACTCTTCCTAATACATTTCTTGAATTTTGATTTAATACCATTATCATTCACTAGTTCATAACAACTTTTCATAGACAAAATTTTATCACCAATGAGGGTCCAAGCTACATGATCGAGTTCATGAGTTAACTGAAGGATTCCATAACAAGTGTAAAAAAAAATTACAATTGATCAAACATTTGATTGTCATGAGGGGCAATGGCGTCATAATTATAAAATAATTCTTAGTAAATTGTACTATACTTATTTAACAATTTTTAAAATAATTCCGAAATCTCTATACCAGTGATTGATGATTTACTGAAATTTATTTTTAGGACAAACAAGACTGGAAGCAGCATAGAATTCTTTTCAGATTAATCACACTATCTTCAAAATGAGCTATGAAGACTAGAGTGTCATTCGCATACTGAATGTTAACCACATTAGGACCATCATAGGAAAACTGGATATCTGAGATGAGATTATTTTCCTTCCCCAAAGCAAGCAATGATCTTTGTCAACAATGGATCTCTTTGTCAAAGATCTTTGGGTCGCAACAATGATTAAAAGCAATGATAATGGATCTCTTTGTCAAAAACCATTGGAGGCTTCAAAACAACCCTTAGGTGCTCCATTTACTAAAATGGAAAATTGAGTTATGCTAATACACATTCTAATCTAATTCAACCATATTTCCCTACAGCCAAGTCCTCTATGTGTTTCAATAATGAAATCCCAATTGACATTGTCAAATGTCTTTTTAAAGTTTAATTTAAGCATAATACTCGAAATATGGACAGTGTGCATAAAGTGAAGTGTCTCTTGAGCCATAAAAAAACAATCATTGATGCAATGACCGAAATGCACATTGGATGTTATCACGGATAGAATTAAAAATAAGGCAAAATCTAGTAGCCAAACATTTAAAGACGATCTTATAATTGCTATTCAATAGGCTAATAGATCGATAATCCGTGATGTTTTCTACACGATCCTTCTTGGAAATTAAAGTAATAAAAGTTTGATTAATACCCTTCAAAGTGTCAATATCGTGTGGGTGGTAGAAATGCCCAAATATCTTTGCAATATCCATTCTAATATCCTTCCAAAAATGTTGATAGAAACACAAAGGGAAACCATCTGGTCTTGGGGATTTTTCTTTAAGAAGAGCAAAGCAACTACTCCTAATTTCTTCTTCTGAAAACTTGATTTCATGACTACCAGGGCTTGGTATTTTAATAGGCAGCAAGATATCCCAGTTAAAAGCTCCCAAAAAACTGACTGATTTATTAAACAGAGAGAAAAAATACTGTTCGATAACAGTACATATCAATTGAGGAGATTCAACATATTCCTCATTAATAAGTAGTGACGATATTATATTGATCCTTCTCCTACTATTTACTATTTTATAAAAAAAATGGTGTGTTGAGGTTCCCTTCTTTCAACTATTGTACCTTCGACCTTTGTTTTCAGTAAATTTTTTATTCTAGAAGAAGGTTGTAATGTTCCTTTCTAAGCTCTTGCTTCCTATACTAGACTTCAGAGGGTATATTCCTAGTTTCAGCCTAAATATTTATATTTTGAATCATAGATTCAATCTCCATAAGTCTTGCATTATGCTCTACCCTTTTAGAGGGAATCCATCTTTTAATCGCAATTTTAATAGCCTTAAGTTTATGGGATAGCTTATCAATGGGATTGGCGTTTGACAGAAAATTTTTCCAACAGTTTTTGACAAGAGGGTGAAATCCCTCGATTAGGAGCCATAACCTATAGAATTTAAAAGGAAAAGGCCCCCTATTTTGGAGGCATTGTATCTAAGCAAATAGGACTATGATTAGAAATTGTACTGACCTTTCTAGTACAAATAGATTTTGGGAATTTAGATTCCTAATTTGAGGAAACAAGGAATTTGCTAAGCTTCAACGTGATGGAATTTTCCTGAACATTGGACCAAGTAAATAAACAATTGTTCAGAGAAAAATCAATCAGGTTGGTCGAAGCAATAAAGTCATTGAAACTCATAATTGATGCGAATGTCCTTGTAAAGTCTTCACTAATATATTGGAATGTTCATTTGTGAATCTAGTGATGTTAAAATTACCACCAATCACCCAATTACTACCTATGGTATCCTGCAAGTGTCCCAACTTTGCTAAGAATTGTACTTTGAGTGTTGAAGTGTAAGGACCGAAAACACCCATAAGCCACCATTCGAAACCAGCCGAATGATCCCTGAGTTTTACTGAAAGAGAGAAGCTTCCCATTACCGTACCCAATTTGCCAAAAAGGCAAGCATCTCATCCAGTTATTATGCCTCTTGAAGCCCCTGGAGAAGAAAGCACTTCCCAGTTGTTTAATCTTCCCTCGCTGACGACCCAAGGAAAACATGGTGAAAAACAATTTACTTCTGTCTCACATAAAATTAAAATGTCACATTTAAATCTTCAGACAAGGTTTCTAACTTCCTTTCGTTTGTAGTTACTCCCAAGCCTCCTAACATTTCAAGACAAAATAATTATCTAAAATCCAGATAATACTAGAAAAACAGAAAATCGTAAGGACATATGTTCTCGCCAAGTCCTTGTAAAGTCTTCACTAATATACCTCACGAGGACATTGCGAAGATAAAAAGTCTTCACAATATGCTTAGTCAGGTGAAAAGTATTTGTAAGTAAATTTTCTAGCAAAGTTTTCGTGAGAAATTTTACAAGGACTTAGTAAGGACAAAAAGTTCTTGTAGGATCCTCGCTATTAGTCTAAGTTTTCTCACAATTTACACATTAAGTCCTTGCAAAATTAAAAAAATAAATAAATAAAAATAAAAATCACAAGGACTTTACGAGAACAATGTCCTCATGAGATATAAAAAAAATTTAAAAAATAAATAAAATTTATTTTTAAATCAACGAAACTACCAAATAGGGCCCAAGATTTGTAGATTCTTCAAGGCTAAGGATTCAAGCAACATGCTTGTCTAACTAAAGTGTTTGTGACACCCTAGGATTTAGACAAAGAATTGCAAATGAGAGTATAAGTGATGGGAAATATTAATAAAAATCATATTAATTTCATGACTTTACTTCCATGCCAAAGGTGGTTGGTCTTCCAATACAAATCTCAATTAGATAAAGAGTATATGGACAAAAATGTGTAAAAACTAAAGAGCCAAAGGTGAATCCACATTTGCTGGTCAATAAAAAAAAGTACCTGATATTGGCTGACAAATAGACAGCAGGATTAATCCAGCGTTGCAATCTGAGATTCACAGCATTGAATGTGCAAATTGAAGCATCAAGAAAGCCAGTGTATAGTAGCTGGCTGTCACATGAGAATCTAGCATGGGATATGGTTGGAGAAGATTCGCGGCAAACCCACTAAAACATCATAAGAAAGAAGAGAGGAAGACAAAGGAGCCTAAAAAGTAAAAACTGCCCACCATTGCCAATCCAAGTTGGAAATACTCAAATACCTACTTCACACACTCTAGTTTGGTGGTTTCATAAATCGCAAGCAAAGTTTCATGTGCCGCCAAGAAGTGTATCTGATCCTGATGAAACTGCACTCGTGTTTCTGAAATTGTGGCAGTTGTACGGTCGGCCAGAATCTGCCCAAATCTGCTCTTCTGGTTCTCCCATCCGTCTGTACCCCAGAGACAAATCTGTAGTAACACAAGCAAACATGGGTCAAATGGATGAGATGTAATTAAATGATAACTTATTAAATAATTAGTTGTAGTTTATGCATAAAAGCACCAGGAGGTTTGGCATTAAAAAAGTAAAAACACAACACAAAAACATGGAGACAAACCTGAGAATCTGCCCCTGATGAGACGAGAATGTTTAATACATGAGAGAAAGCAAGACCAGTTATCCTCTTTGAGTGGCCTCTAAGCTTGCTTTTAACCTGCAGAAACACACAGCTAATTTCTTGATAGGTGTCTCCCAAGCAATAAACGAATGTATTAGCATTTTAGGACTAGTTTAAAAGGTAATAAATAAAAATCAATCAAGAACATAATGTATGATTTTTAAAATACAAAATAAACAGTCAAATAGAGAGAAAGACAACGCCAATGCCAAAAATTTCATACTTCTGCTTGACAACCAGCGTGTAGTCTCACACCAACAGCATAATGTATTACCTTCCGACCAATGCAAAATTTTTAGAAAAGGGTGAGGTTCAGAAGAAAAAAAAATGCAAACGCAACACACAATAATTGAAAATAAATGACCTACCTAACAAATGCAAAATAAAGAAATTTGTTCTAAATCGCTGACCAAATAGCATATCATCATCTGCAGTTAAATAAAGAATCACAACTTTTTTCAGTAAAAATTTATTAAAATTAAAGAATTTCATTAGATACTCTGTTCTTTACAGTTTCAAATGCAATCAAGAGTGCAACAAAGTGCAGCTAGAGATGATGGGATAGTGGTTTTGAGAGCTTACAGCACATGCCAAGATCTTGGGATGAATATTACACTATATAAGAGAGGAGTTAGCAAAAAGAACAATGCTGTCAAGAACCCACGTGGAGAAGATGACCTAATCAAAGACAGAAATATCTACTTATGACAGAAGCCAAGAAGGAAAACAGAACTGGTTAGAATAGTCATCTAGATGTGAAGAAAAAATGTCAAAAGAACATTTGTGCTACAGGCATTATGAAATAACACAAATTAAATGTTGGTCGTAGGCATGAATAACAAACTACAAATTCAAATTACATAATTAAAATAAATGGGTGATATATAGAAATTATGGGTGGCAACACTAAGCTCACTGGAAATTATCCAAATCATTGGAGTACAAATTAGAATCTATTTGTCCAATGCCTTGATTCTTACAACAACAAGATGGACAAATGCAACTATTGCTAATATTGAATCCTAAGATATGGAATCTGGTACATAGACATACACTAAACATTATGTTCAAATTCATTGTCCTATACATTTTTTGATCCACTTTTTGTCTAAATTCATCTTTTTCCAATCTAGTAGATGTACTCATAGGGATTTTAGCTATTTTGCTATTCTCTATCACAAATTTCTTTAATAATTCATTGGTATATTTTTCTTGATTTATAAATATTCTTTCTTTAGTTTGTTTTATCTGAAGTCCTAGAAAAAATGATAATTTATCGATCATACTCATCTCAAACTCTTTTTGCATGATTGTTGAAAATTTCATTGCATAATTTTTCATTTGTAGATTCAAAAATTATATTATCTACATAGATCTGGACTATTAATAGATCCTTTTCTACTTGCTTTGTGAATAAGGTTGTGTCTATTGCACCAACCGTAAAATTATTATAAATCAAGTATTTTCTTAATCTTTCGTACCAAGCCTTTAGTGCTTGTTTTAATCCATAAAGTGCCTTATTCCACCTGTAAACATGATCCAAATAGGTCTCATTTTGAAATCCTGGAAGTTTCTTAACATAGACCTCTTCTTCTACGAATCTATTTAAGAATGCACTCTTCACATCTATTTGGAACAACTTAAAACCTACATGGCTAGCATAGGCTAAAAGCATCCTAATTGATTCTAATATAGTTACAGGAGCATATGTTTCATCGAAATCTATTCGCTCCTCTTGATTGTATCCTTATGCCACTAAACTTGCCTTATTTCTAACTACGTTTCCAAATTCATCTAATTTATTTCTAAATACCCATTTAGTTCCAATTATTTAGTAATTTTCTGGTATTGGAACTAATTCTCATACATTGTTTCTTTCGAATTGATTTAATTCCTTATACATGGCATTAATCCAAAATTCATCGCTACAAGCATCATTTACATTTTTTGGTTCAATAGATGATACAAAGACATAAGTTGCACAACCATGATCAAGATTAGATCGTGTTTGGATTCCTTTGAATACTTCACCGATGATGAGTTCTTTCGGATGTCCACACACGTATTGCCAATCCTTATGACTAGGTTGTTCATCCTTAAGTTCTACTTCCTTATTTAGACTTTCCAATGTGTTTTCATTTATTTCTTGATCATCATCATTATCTATATTTATTATTTTAATTTCATTATTTTCTTCAAAATTTACATTCATTGATTCTTCCATTATTAGTATTCTTTTATTATATACTTTATAAGCCTTACTCCTAGAGGAATATCCAAGGAATATTCCCTCATCAGCTTTGGGATCAAACTTATCTAGATTATCTTTTGTGTTCAAAATAAAGTATTTGCACCTAAAAACTTTAAAGTAAGAAACTCTAGGGGTCTTGCAAAAACAAAGTTCGAATGGAGCTTTATTTAAAATTGATCGAATCAAAACTCGTTTCAAGATATAACAAGAAGTATTTACAGCTTCGGCCTAAAAATGCTTTGGCAAATTTCTTTCGCAAAGCATGGTCCTAGTTATTTCTTGGAGGGTTCTATTTTTTCTTTCAACAATTCCATTTTGTTAAGAGATTCTTAGGGAGGAAAAACTAAGTTCAAAACCATTTGTTTCACAAAAACTTTCAAATTCGTCATTTTCAAATTCCCCCCTCCCATGATCACTTCTTATTTTAATGATTTTTAAACCCTTTTCATTTTGAACCTTTTTGCAAAACTTTTGAAATTCTATGAAAACGTCATTTTTATTTGCTAAGAAAATAACCCAAGTAAAATGCGAAAAATCATCAATAATGACAAAAACATATCTTTTACCACCCAAACTTAGTGTTTTACTAGGCCCAAACAAATCCATATGAATTAGTTCCAATGGTTTGGTAGTAGAAACCATGTCTTTTATTTTGAAAGAAGATTTGGCTTGTTTTCCAAGCTAACATGTATTGCATAATTTGTCCTTTTTAAAATCAATTTTTAGCAGCTCTACAAGATCACTTTTGGACAATTTTGATAGTTGACCCATATTGGCATAGCTAAGTCTTTTATGTCATAACCAATGTTCGTCATTTGAAGAAGTAAGGCAAGATAGAGTCATATTAGGTTTATATGAAATTTTTATTTTATAACATTATTTTTCCTTTTTCGATAAATATGATTTCATTGGTTTTAGAATATATTATTGTACATTCATGTTTATCAAACATTACATTATAACCTATATCACACAATTAACTAATATTAATCAGGTTATACTTAAGACCATCTACAAGCAAAATATTTTCAATAGAAGGATTTTGAGAGTTACTTACATTTCCTATCCCCACTATCCTTCCTTTTGCATTATCACCAAATGTGACGACTCTGTCTTCTTTGGTGCTCAATGTACAGAGGAACCTATGATCTTCTGTCATATAGCGAGATAATCAACTGTCTAAAATCTACTTGGAGTTCATAATTTTCCTGCATTATAGGATGCAAGGAAGGTCTTAGGTACCTATATCATTTTTGGTTTCCTTTTTATTCCATTTATTTTAGTTTAGCTTTTATCAACTTACTTTGACTGCATGTCTTTTTACAATAATGATGTACTTTTGATTTGTGGTTACCCTTATAAATCCATTTTTATAGGGGG
Organism: Posidonia australis; assembly: GCA_024699735.1. Lineage (NCBI taxonomy): Eukaryota > Viridiplantae > Streptophyta > Magnoliopsida > Alismatales > Posidoniaceae > Posidonia > Posidonia australis. The sequence goes on from JAMKQA010016864.1 coordinate 24,601, forward strand.
CGTCATTAAATTTAGAACGCCTAATTCCATATTTGTTAAGTAAATGTCTTTGACTTGAGAGGATTTTATCTAGGTTTTCCTTTCCTTTTATAAATTTTGTTACAGTATTAAGTAAGTCATTGCTGTTGATTTTTAATGTAGTAATATCTTTTTCTAAATTTTTTATGTTATATTTTATATGGTTAATTTCCTACTTTAGTTCAATGTTTTTCTGATTTAATTCATTATTTTCATCAAGCAAAATTTTTCCTTCAATAATGTTTTTCTCATTTTCATTGATATGCTTTTCAATGTTTTGATTTTGACTTTTATTTTTAGCTTTTAGAGCTTTGTATTTTTTCATATAATTCATTAAAAGCCTCCACGAGTTCCTCGATGTTGATGTCTTCCATGTTAAAGGAAGAGTCAATTTCACTATCTTGTGCCATGAAGCACATGTTAGCTCTTTCATTATCTGAGGATGAGTTCTCATCAGAGGATGAGTCACTCTCATCCCATGTGGCTTGGAAGGCTTTCTTCTTCATTGGCCTTTCATTCTTTTTATTTATTTTCGATTATAGGAGAGGACAATCTCTTTTAAGATGTCCTAGTTTATTGCATTTAAAGTATAATGGTGGATCATCTTTTTCTTTATTTTTATCTTTATTTAATTTCTTTTGAAATCTTCCTCTCTTGATGAATTTCTTAAATTTCCTTGTTAATAGTGTGTGACCATGGCCCCTTAGGAATCCAGTGTGGAGTCGTGCCAGAGGGAGGAGGCTACAGTCATTGCAAGATGGCGAAGGCACAAGGTAGGATAAAACGAAAAAGGAAAAAGGAGTTGCCACCTAGTTTTTTAAGGAAAAGACGAGGAAAGCCGCAAACAAAATACAAAGGATGGAATACATGCGATGCAGATGTGAAGGCCAGATGTCTATTAACCAAAGGATGGGTAAGGACTCCTATAACGCTTGGGGAAGGTGTTAGGCACCCCCATACGTCCGGGAAACTCGATTTTTCTAGGCTAGTTCGCTTGCTAGAGATTAGATGAATGCTTGCTAAGCCTAGATCGTGCTCTTAATATGCTAATACGAATGCCTAGACAAGACTGGATGGATGTACGAGATGGTATACAAATGCTCTAAAAATATCACAATCATGAAAAACGACACGACAAAAAAAATCACATGAAATGACAAGGTTTTTGGCGAGAATGGTTTGGAACATCATACAGGCCTCAAGAAAGTCAAAAATGCAACCGACTCAAGTCGTCAGAATCATATAAAACATCGTGGAAATCAAGACATAAAAATTACAAAGAAGTCCACGCAAAACGGGCAAACTTTGACATGCGAAAAAATTAACATAAAATGACAACGTTTTTGGAAAGAATGCTCTGGAAGACCACACCGATATCAAGAGAATAAAAAATGCAATAAACCCAAATCATTAGAATCGTGGGAAACATCACAGAAACCCAAATGGAAAAATTGTAAAGAAATCCGCATAAAACAGGCAAATGATGACGTGTGAAGAAAATCACATAAAATGACGGTGTTTTCTGGAAAGAAAGCTCGAGAAAACCATACTGATATCAAAAGGATCAAAAGTGGGGCAAACTCAAGTCACTGAAGGTAACGATGTAACGCCCTGATCCCGGGCACACTACCAAAACCCAGTATCAAGCATAATTACACTAATTACAGAAACATTAAATAACTGTAATTAAGGTTCACCTTCAGGATCACAATGTGTGGCTAGAAGCTCCAACTCCTGCACTGGGAATCTGTTGCACGCGATCTGCACCTGAAAACCAACTAAGTACGCGTGAGTGACATCTAAGTCACTGAGTACGCGCCCCAAACATACAAACCACAAAATCTAGGTAAAACCGAAAAAACTCATTTCTTTTATTTTCAAAACTTGGTTTTTTTTTTAAAAACCTTTGGAATTCATTTCCCAAAACATATATTTTTCAATACTTGGGATTTCTTTCCAAAACCACACTTTTAAATTCACATTTTTGACCAGATCCAGCCTAAAACACAATGCCTCACGAGCTTAAAACCAAATCATGAATACAGGCTAGCAACTGGTAAAACCATCATCATCATTTCATTTCAAGATTTTATGACTATTTCATCAATCCAGTCCTGACCAAATCACATTTCTTTTTCTTTATTCATTTCCAGTTTTCTTTACTGTTGTTACCTTGATCAGGGATAACCAGGCGCACAAGCAGTAGGCGAGGACATCCTTTCCCCTACCTTCCTACACTATCGCGGTGAAATTCCCCGTGCGGGATGTCACTACCCTGGCCAATCGGCCGCAATTTCATTTTCATATGTGCACGGGGATACGTCTTTGTCGGACGCCCAATCGGTGACCCAAAAAACTAGGTCCAATGACCCAGGCTACGCCTACACCGTCGGTGACTCGAACAATTAGGCTTAGCCTACACCGTCACGAGCTCGGTGACCCGAACAATTAGGTACAACGACCAAGGCTCAACCTACACCGTCGGTGACCCGAACAACCAGGTATAAAAACCCAGGCTCAACCTACACCGTCTCAAGCTCGGCAACTACATTATTAGTATTCCATTTCCGAACTCTCTTTAAACTTTCTTTTCAAACCATTTTCCAGTTCATTCTTTTCGTTGCAGGACTCTATCTCCTTGCAACACTTGGTCCTCCACTGGGGTCCCAACTCAAGTCATGAAAACCATGCTTAAAATCATAAATTGGGTCTCATGCCCAAAAACCCACAAAATCGTCCTTTTCATTCATTTATGAGATCAAAATCCAAAACCACGCCCAAATCTATTTATTTGGGTACCACATTTCTCCATGTCATTACATGGGGAAAACATTATTAACATATCCTCAACATACCATTAAAACTATTTATCCTTCATTTAAATTCATATTTATGCATACCAGGTTCAAGGCAAAAACGGCAGACCGAATCTCCAGTTCGGCATACCGAAATTCCATGTTTCGGTATACCGAAACCCCCTGTTTCGGTCGACCGGAGGATTTCGGTCTATCGAAACCTGGGATTTGGCTTAATCTGCTTGGATTTCGGCATACCAAATTCCTCGTAGACAGGGCACATCCCTATTTTGGACGGTGAGAAATCGCCCAAGTGGGAGTCCCTATCAGACCCCCCAAACACCCATCATAAATCATCAATAAATCATGGGGTGTAGATCCTTGAATCTATTTCAAAACTCCTTAAACCATTCCTGATTTCATCCACTACACAGTTCATACGAAAATCACACGGGGAAGGGGCTTAAGAACGGCTACAGTAGCCTTCAACCCCAAAATTGCATTTCCCCCTCAAAAACCAATCCGAGCCGCATGATATCTATATTCTCATGCTATATATTACATTCCCATTCATTTCATGATTTTTCCACAATTTTTCAATCATTTACTCAATTTTTATGCAATTAACCCATTGTTAATAAAACACTGGACGGAGGAAGGGAAAGGGGTCGCGTACCTAGTTCAGCCCTCCAGCGACCCTCCCCGCACTTCGATGAACCTTCTTGCACCCCAGCGAAGCCTCCTCGCGCCAATGGAACACACGAGTGGCTCACCACTTCCTCGGTTGCACGTCGTTCCTCTTTCTCTTCTCCTCTCTTGGTCACCTCCTTCTTTCTTCGCACGCCACAGCCTCCCTTTATCCTCTTTTCCACCCGCATCGCGTCGGCCGCCCATCACGTCGGAAGAGATAGCGAGGCACGGGTTGGCGTCGTTGATGGCACGGGTCGACGAAGGGAAGAAAAGAGACGGAAAAAAAAGTGGTGCGGGCTCGTGAGAGGAAAGGGAAAAGAAAGGAGAAAAAGAAGGAAAAGAAAGGAAGAAAAGACAGGCACACGAACCGAGACGACTGTGCATCCTCAAACTGGACTCCACATTGGTCCCCGATCACAAACATGCGAACAGAAAGCCAACTACAAGATCACACACCCAAATCTACAGATTATCCATTAATAAATCATTTGAACAATATAACAATTAATTACATGGTTTACAATTAAAATGGATAATCAGGCCCAGATGTCACATCCTACCCCTTTAAAAGAATTTCGTTCTCGAAATTCAGCTTTAATAAAGCAAGAAGGGGTACTATTTCTGGATGTCCACCTCGCGTTCCCAGGTAGCCTCCTCTGCACCATGGTGTTGTCACTGAACTAACACCAATGGAATCACTTTATTCCTGAGGACTTGCTCTTTCCTGTCCAGTATCTGAACTGCATTTTCAACCATAGACAAGTCCTCACTTAGCTCCTCTGGTTGCACTGGCGTCACCTAGGATGCATCGACCAAACACTTCGTCAACGTAGACACATGGAAGGTGTTGTGTACACCCGCCAACTCTGGAGGCAAATCTTGTTTGTATGCCACTCACCAATCCTCTTGGTAATCTGGTACGGTCCGAAATATCTAGGGCTCAACTTGCCTCTCTTGCCGAATCGTGTCACACCTTTGGTTGGTGACACCTTCAGGAAAATGAAGTCCCCTACCTCGAATTTCAGAGGTCTCCGCCTCCTATTAGTATAGCTCTTCTGCCGGCTCTAGGTAGACAACAACTTCTTCCTGATCAGATCCACCTTGCCCTCGTACTGCTATACGATCTCGGGCCCAACTAACTGTCTCTTACCCACCTCACTCCAGTAAGTGAGTGTCCTACAGGGTTTGCCATAAAATGCCTCGTATGGTGTCAAGCCAATACAAGCGTGGTAACTGTTATTATATGCAAACTCAATCAGAGGTAAATGATCCTCCCAGTTACCACCAAAATTCAAGGCGCAGGCCCTCAACATGTCCTCTAGTGTCTAGATGGTCCTCTCTTTCTGGCCATCCGTCTGGGGGTAGAAAGCAGTGCTAAAATTCAAAACTGTGCCAAAAGCCTCCTGCAGAGCTCCCCAGAATCTCGATGTAAACCTCGTGTCTCTGTCAGATACAATAGACACTGGGACACCATGTAATCTCACAATCTCAGCCACATACAACTCTGTCAGTTTTGCCAAAGGAAGATTCACCCTCATTGGTAAGAAATGTGCCGATTTTGTAAGGCGATCCACAATCACCTATACAATATCATTCTTTATTCGGGTTCATGGCAAACCTGTCACAACGTCCATCAACACATTTTCCCACTTTCACACTGCAATGCCCAGAGGCTGCAAAGTCCCTCCAGACATCTACTGCTCTATCTTTACTGTAACGCCCCGAACCCAGGCATGCTACCAAACAATAGCATCACAAGCCTAATTACACAAATCACAGAATAAAAAGACTGTAACCAGGCTCACCTCTAGGATCTCGATGCGCGGCTAGAAACTCC